>DVQP01001328.1:0-15996 GCA_018231745.1 Danaus eresimus
TATATTTGTATATTACATTCTTAACGTCATAACAAGTGAAATTTTGTCTTGTGTGACATGACGTGAGGAAATCAAATGAGAAGCTGGTAGCGACGACATTCGAATGTACTTGTGTATAATATGACAAACAAGTGAGAAATTCATTAACAGAATTTTAAGTTATATTGAAATCTTTTAAATGTTCCTTTGGTTTTTTTCATCTTTTTTTCTTACATATGTTTCATGTCACCCAATTAGCTTTTAAGCATGAGGCAAAGTGTAAGGAGCTGGTTAAAGGACAAACATTGTCGATAACAACAACTCCACTGACCGTATATATTTCATATTTCAATTATTTTTGTAAGCGCTCCCTAGTATATATTTGTTTTAATCAGACTTAATGATTGAATTTAAGTAGGCTTCTATTCATCTAAACTTTTTTATTTACTACGTATTCCAAACTCTAATAGGCAGATCAAAATTATTTTTAGTTGAACATCGCATCTTTTATATATTTACCATCATCGTTTCCATTTCTCGATATAAAATTAATATTAAAACTGTGATTTTTAAGATAAAAAAAGATGTCCAAAAAGCGCTTGTCGGAAAATATTCACTTTAATGTTGACAGCTTATAAAATCGTCTTAGGCAGCTGTAAAGAAACTTGATAGCAATTTTTTATTTCTTTCAATGGGTTATTTTTTATAGTGTGTGTAACACTGTTGTCACGTTTGAGTACCTCTGAGCTGCAGACTTCCTGAAGAGACACAGATTTAAATTGATCAGGCTCTTTGAATACTCTTTAAAGAGTGTTGTCAGGAATTGATGATTGATGAATGTTCTAATACATCGTTTAAATTCCTTTTTTACCAGAAGACAGCTAGATGCCGATATTAATGGGGATTTTTAAAAAAATATTTGTGAAAACAATCAGCTCGTGGGTAAAATATAAAGGACATTAAAATTTTCTTTCTAGCGATATTTTAGAGGTGGTAGTGCCCAGCTAGTCATATAGGTGGTCATGTTACTGCAACTCTGATAAGGGCTGGGTAGACCGGGGAGGTACCACCCTCTTACAGAAGATCGGCGTGAAATAGTCTTTAATGGCTGTGTTTCCTCCGATGAGTGAGGGAGCCGGTTGCCCTTTCCTTTTTCCCACCCTTTGCTAACCCTTCCCTTTTCCCGCCCTTTCCCACTTTTCCTCCTTTTCTTCCCCAATCAAGGGTGGCAACACATCCAAAATCTTGTTGCGGATGTCTACAGGCCACGAAACTACCACCATCAGGTAGACCGTCTGCTCGGTTGCCTCCTCTGTCATAAAAAATATAAACATATATATATGTAAGCATTATTTATTTATATAAACTTTGATTAATGTTGCATTTTCACAAATCTATGTACCGCCAGGTGAACTTATGTACATAAGAACAGGTCAATAATTTATCAATGGGCCATTAAAACTGGGGCTTAATATTCATGAACAATTTTTGCTTAAACAAAATTATTAAATTGTTTAACAGATTTATCGTAATTAACTTTTAAATTGCTATTTATATTAACTATAGTTTATGTGAATCTCGGTGGTAAATCAAGCTGAATTATCATGGCTCCACATATATTTTCTGAAGCATGTATTTTATAGGACATCTTTTCCATGATTCAATTTGATACAATTAAAAAAGTAACACAAAGAAACTTAAATAGTAAGATGACTCTCCGTACAAGATAAAAACTTTAACCGACAAAAATTTTAGTTTACTAGTCATGACTAATCTTTGTAATCTTTAGATTAAAACAACATGGAATATTAAATTCACTATAGTACCAATACAAATTAAGTTTCTTTAAATCAAAGAGACTTTACTGGCTTAGTCAATAAAAATCCTGAATAATTAAATTGAACAAATGTTTGTAACGAGGTTAGTTTACAGACGATGGGCTAATTTATTCAACTAAAATTGTAGGTTTAGGTTGTTGTCTAATGTACTGTAATTAATAGGAGAAACACATCTGGTAGGTATTAGGATTTATATATAACAACTAATTACTTCTCTCACACATTTGTTCCCAGGTTTGAGAATGGATATGATTGAAATGTTAACTAAGTCAGATAAAATGCTTTTAGATTTAAAATATTTATGTGGTTGGAAATACTTCACTAAAAGTGGTATGTAGGTTAAGTGATAGAATAAGTATTTTATATAACACATCAAATAAAATTAAAACACTCAAATTTAAGTAAGCGTTAGGTACCTTTGACTGGATACTATTTGTTAGTGTGTTGTCGATGGGCGCACAAGGCCGCACTTAACTAAGAATGAAAAATTGTATTTTCGTGAATTAAATATGAATTAAGACGGGTTATGCGTGAAGAGATAAAAAGTAGAGAAAAAGATCTCGTAAAGGGTTTGCACCTTATTATATGTAGTACTTGAAAAATAATATTAAATTAAAATATATATATATATACATCATATACATATATAGTAAAACGGTGTTACGGGATATTTTAAGACCTAACAATATATTAAGCTCTTAATGCCGGTTCCAGACGGCCGGACTGCATTGAATGTCTCCTGACCTTGTATGATTATTGTTTAGAACATTAATTATAGATACATGTTTCACAATATACTCCTACTGTCTTGCCTATTCACAATAGATTTATGACAAATGAAGCCTTTTACGAACAAATAAATCATAACATTAGTTAGCAACATGAATTCTGACTTTCATATCCATATTTTATACACGTAAATAAAATATATTAATATAATGTATTGTTTCATGACAATATATAACTAACGAACGTTAAAAATTGGAAATAAAATGTACAATTCTTATAAAAAAAACTCTTTTTAATAATATGATTAATAATTTTTTATTGTAAAAAAATATCAAGGAAAGAATTAAAAATCATGGTAAGAAAGGAAAATACAAATTAAATAAGATTTAGTTATTAAAAAAACAAATCATTTAGGTTCGGCAAAAAAAATACTTTTTTACAATTAAGAACAATATGTTGAAACATGTAAACAACTTATAATATACAAAGGTACAGAAGATAATACATTACAGAAAAAATATTATTATATACAAATAACAGTCGCTTCAGTTTTGTTAAAAGACTAAAAATTATTGTAAATAATTTGTAATCAAAAATTTCAATGCTTGGTATGTAAACTAAAAGCTGTTGAAACTTCTTTATGTTGATTCAGGGGTTTTTGTGTTTTACATGAAACGTTACTGATTCCTTCAATGTAGCCTAACAGATATTTTAATAGGATGTGCTTGAATCTATGAGATTAGTGACAACGTTTATTTACTTTAACCTACGTGTTGTGAATTTTCATCTTAAATATCTACAAATAAAGGAATCTTTTGTCTGAAATTGCTTATTTCTGAAGCGATTTTTTAATAAGAGTTAATTTATAAAAAGGCTAACCTACTTGTTTTAATCTCATTTACAGGATTCATCGTTTCAATGTGATAATGGTATAATAGTAATTTCTAAAGCCTGTTTGTTTGGCTTTCGGTGTTCTACAGTAAATTTAGTTAGACATTCGCAAACAATTTGTGTATATTTGGTTAAAGAGTTTTGGGGCTTAGGTGGCTTACATTTTCACGCTCTCCTGAATCATTTATGTGCCCGCGAAATTTTTCTGTTATCGAAGTATTTTAAAAAATAAACAGAATTTATATTAGGTTTGGTTTTACGTCAAACTTAAAGATATATAGAATAATAATTAAATTATCATTTAATCTTTTTAATTCATAAAGATAAACAAAAAGATAAACATATTATTAAGGATAATGAGAATACATTTTTATTTTGCAAAGTTTCAAGTGCGAGACTTTACTGTTGTGGTTATTTTAAAATGTTATCAGTGTCACTAGATAGAGTAGAACTCAAACTCTATTCCTCGCTGCCTTTATGAGTTAGGTACAACAAAAAAAGAAAAGAGAAAAATCAAAAAAAGCAAATTTTCTGTTCAATTACCTATGATAGACGTTTTACAAAAAAAAAAAATTTGAAAATACACCTTGATATAAAAATGACCCTCAGATATAGCCTAGCTTGTTTAAATATATAAATTTATCCATAATGAGATCTAAGATCTTCGCGAGTCATTTAAATAAAACTTATATATTTTCGGAATTACTACGCGATTTTTTATTACTTAAAAACTACATAATCCCGACGTTTCGGTTACTTTACAGCAACCGTGGTCAAGTGCAGACGAAATGTGAGTGTTTGTCAGTTGGTCTTGTTATTTATCACCTGATAGGTCAGGATTATGTAGTTTTAAGGTAATAAAAAATCGCGTAGTAATTCCGAAAATATATTAGTTTCAAATTTATCCTTTGTAATAGTGTAATGATTGATCTTAGATAAAGTTTATTGAATGATGTTTTAGATTTTAGATGAGTTTAACTCCATGCTTATATATTTTAACAAATAAATAAATTTTCTTAACCATCTTCTTATAAAAGGGAAAGTTTAGTTGAATTCAGTTAATAATAAATTAAGACTGAAATATAAAGAAGTAATTTAGTTATAATGTCATAAAATACATAATAACGAAATTGTAATTTATTTTAACATGGTTATAACCGAGTTTCAGACCGAACCCTTCTATGAGCCACTAACAAACTACTTTATTGGTTTTAATAGATTTACATTTTCTACTTATCATTGATATCCTTTATTTCACTAGCAACTATATTTATAAAGGTATTTTTTACACTACAAGAAATTTCAACAACTATGGCAAACTTAATGTATTTAGCAATATTTTTTGTACATATATTTAACAAAGAATTTGCTTCCTGAATAATTAAACTAAATCCCACTCATATAAAATAGTAATAATATAACAACAGACCTTACACTGTCATACAGCTGAGTTATTAAATAAGTATGTTGAAGCCATGAGTCTTATTACGATAAAATTGCCTCGATTAAAAAGAGGCAATGAAAAACTTACTACCGTTTCAGTGAACTTCATTATGCAAATAACTTACACTTTATAAGATTTTACATACTTCTTCCTGGCAATTATCCCAACTTTAGCCAGGCTCTGCCTTTCTGCTCAAACTCCTCCACTCTGCACGGTCTTTGGCATCCTCGGTGGTAAGTCCATTGGCTCTCATATCCTGATTCACTGTGTCCAGCCATCGCTTTCTTGGGCGTCCTGGGGTCTTGCTCCAGGAATAGACATATCAAGGCAAAATTTTCCGACGTACTTCTCAGGCCGGCGTGCAACGGCAACATACCATCTCAGGCGACTTTATCTCTAGCTCTACGTCACGGACTCAAAAACAACCTCGGATAAATGTGTTACGTACGCAGTCAGCGCGCTTCACGCTACACATCTACTTTAGCATCTTTATCTCTATGACATGAAGCTTCTGAGTGGGCCTGGACCTGGCTGGCCAACATTCGCTGCCATATAAGAAAACTGGTCGGATTATGATCTTGTATATTAGTCCTTTGAGCTTGGGCGGTATTCTGCGATCGCAGACCTCTACTGTGAACTTACGCCATTTCGCCCAAGCAGCGTTGATCCGGACTAGGACATCGTAGACGATACGTCCGCACTCATGGAAAATAGATCCTAGGTTCCTGAAATTTCCGACTTACCGGCTGGTTCAGTACCTATATGGATTGTGCAAGAGTCCGGGTTCGCGCAAGCCATGTACTCGGTCTTCGTCACATTTAGTTTAAGACCACCGTCACCGTACATTGACGTGGCACGCAGTCAAATGCCTTCTGCAGATCTAGGAATGCGACATGCAGAGCTCTTCTTTTTTTCCTGTAAGCCTCCAAAAATGGTTTCCAAGGTGCCCTATCCTGGCTGAAATCCATATTGCCATCCTAAGACAGTACATTATTGGCGGGGGCTGAGGTCGGTAATGCGCTTAAAGAGCTTCATGGTGTAACTCATGATCTTATCGGCTCTATAACTACCACAGTCTTGAACACTGTCCCCGCCTTTGTAAATAGTGTTCAAGATACGGTTAAAAGGTCCGTCAGTATGAGCACACCAAGAGAGCCCAATGATTTCCACGCTTCGATCTGAATATTTTTAAGTCAAACCGCTTTTCGATTCTTCATGCATGGAAGAGAATTCCGAGTTTTGTCAGTTGTTATCGTGGCAATAAGTCAAGATTAAGAGTCGGTTTAGTGGGAAGACTGCACAGGTGCGGAGTATTTAGCAAATCCTTAAAGTAGCATCTCCATCTCTCCCTCGCAAAGGCACAATTACACAGCAGCGTGCCCTGGGAATCAAAATCTGTACCAATTTGTATGTGACCTTCTGACCCTCCGCAGTTTTAAGTGTATCATATGACAGTGATAACCAGTCATTGCGGGCTCTGGCAACAGCCCTTTTACTGGGACGTCTCGCTGCCATGTATTCTAGTTTGTCTTCAGGAGAGTTTGATAGCTGCCACTTCTTAAAGACAGGTTTCTTTCCACGAATCACCTCCCGCACTTCGTCATTCCACCACCATGTCTCCCTATCAATCACCCGTCGTCCCTTAGAAAGGCCTAGAACTCGTTTACCTGCTGTGGTAATTGCTGACTGGGCTCGAGCCTACCGAACTACCTAAGCAGTTTCGTTATTAGGCGACAGATTTTGACTTTCAACCTCTGCCCGAAAGTTAGTCTGCACCATTCCATTTAGCAACCACCATCTGATCCGAGGCTTACGTTTCTCGCCTAATTTCTTTTTCGGGGTGATGACACAGTCCATGACAAGAAGACGATGTTGGACCGTCAGACTTTCACCAGCAATGACTTTACAGTTTGTCGCCTTGCCGATATGACAGCGTCTGGTCAGCAGGTAATCTATTTGGGTTGAGTGGGGCCCGCTCTGATACGTGATAAGGTGCTGCAGAGTCTTTTGAAAGTACGTGTTCACGATGGCTAAGTCAGACCCAATAGAGGTTCTGAGAATAATTTTTCCCTCTGTATTGTCACGCACAAACGTATCCACAGCCACGCCTACGTAGCCATTTAAGTCCCACCAACTATGATTACTTCAGAAACTGGTACATCGCGTAAAACCACTTCAATTTGCTCCCAGAACAACGCTTTTTCAGAGCCGCCATATTCCGCCTGAGGAGTGAAAGCACTTTTCAAGTTAGTAATGACACCCTCGATAAGTACCCGCACCCGCATCAGACGGTCGCAGCGACGGTCGACTTCAAGAAAAACATTCTGAAGCTCTTCAGATAGCACTACCGCTACACCAGCTTTACCTGAAGGCGACCCAGTGTATATCAGCCGGTAACTCTGTCCGATGGTCTGAGACTTATTGCCCTTCCAGCGAGTTTCCTGGAGAAACGCACACTCGACCCAACATCTCATGAGTACCTCTGCGAGTCCTCTGCACCATCCGGTTAGAGAGCCAATATTCCACGTTGCAAAAGTGGAGTTTGCGTTTGGGTACTGACGTCTTTAACCGTTCCGGTACTTGACACGGTAGCAATTGCCCACTTATCGCAGGTGTAGGGCGATGTGCCTGCGCGTCATTTCTTGGCGACGCCCTAGCCGTACCCAGTTCATTAGCTTTGTCAACCATATGGGTGGCGAGAAGTGATTTTAACGGAGCGACTTTCGTCTTACCTCCAGAACCCCATTTTATGGGTGAAACCAGGGAAGGAAAAGACAGAGATGGGAGGGAAAGAGGCTAGGAAGGGGAATGGGGGGAAGGTACAGGACACCACCTTTATAGACTGTGGATATGAGGTATGAAAGTTGAGGCTCAAGGATCCGGGGTCGCGTACCTGTATGCCCCAGACCAAATATCGGAAAAAGACTTAGTAGGGCACCCTCTGCAACTATATATACAAGTTATTATAAGTTATTAAGTATATATATATATATATATACTTAATAAAATAAGACTTTAATCTTATCACGTGTTTTTGTTTTATTTTATTTTAATACCTCACATTTCACATCATCAGTAGAAACTATTTAAAACACCTTTAACGTCTTTAACAACATTTTATTTCAATGAATATGCACTTACTAGTAAGATATACTATCGTATTCTTAGTATCAAGACTTAAATTGGCGGATTATAATACCAAGAGACACAAAAGGAAAATTCGGTGTCAGGAAATCCCTCTGTTGTAAATTATTTCGTTAAAAACAATATGAAAACAAGTTCCTAAGGAACAATTAAGCGACGCACTGATGTATAATAAATTGTTGAGAAATATAGCCACGGACCGAAATTTTAATGAGAGGCTTCGGAATAAAGACTTTCCGACTATAAAATTAAAAAACAACAACTATTCCCTTTTAATACACAATATAGAATTAATTACACAACGTTTGTTGGTTTACTTTAAATAAAATTTAATTTATTATGCTTGGCAAAATATAACAAACAGCACAGTAGGAAGAAGAAAAGCTAACTACATCATCTCTATCTGATAAAAATTTAAGAACTTAAAAAAACTTATTCAAGCAGTAAGTTAAATTAAGTTGAATATCATATAAATTAATAACGTGGGTGAAAACAGGTCTTTTACTCCATATTTAGTAAATTTTATTATAATAATATATACAAGAATTAATTAGTTAATTAAATTATATCTCCTTTAAAAATAAAATTAAATATTCGATGAAAAGTATATATTTTGTAATAAATTATTAGGCCCGTAGTAACAAAAATTTGCAGGATTTCTTTTTAGTTACTGAGAGCTATTAAGGTAGAGAATATTTAAAGAATCGAATAATTAAAATGCTAATGTAATAATTCTCTTACGTAAAAGGCATAAAATAAAGTATATGAAGGAAATCTTTAATTCAATTCTATAAAATTTATCAAAGTATAATAGACAAAAAATACGGCACACATTTTGAACGAAGTGAGGTAAAAATCTCTGTTGGAAGCAGCATACGAGCGAACCATTCAGTACAAGTCGTTGTTTTTGTACTCACTAATAACACACAGGGGATCTATAACTGTTCATACCAGATTCTAGCGAACCATGGTACTTACTATATAAACGATTCATTGTATAATTTCTTTAAATTAGAGGAATTTGGTAACTAACACGCTTTTTTAAATGACAAATAACTTACAAAAAAGTACGACAAGTAACGATAGCTCCGATTTTTACGAGAATACTGTTGAATCAGTTCGCAAAAGCTTGCGCTATGAAATAAACTCCTTTCTGAGATTTTCCCAAGTGACTACTTTATAGAATCTTTCAAGAAAGGAAAAAAAGTATTTGAAGGGTCGGCAACGTGCAAATAATAAGCTTGGTACTACAGACATCCATAGGCAACGCTGACCGTTTAACAACAGGCGGGAAGTACGTTCGTTTCACACTGTTTTGTTAAGTAAAAAATTTTTTTGGCGTCTTAGGTTTCCACCGTTTTAATTGGAGCTTTTTAGCCTGTTCTAGGATTTGTTTTCTATTTTGAAGAGTTTCATATTTTTGATTTTTAAAAATTTTCGCAACCTTTAGCAACAGACGGGAAATCATAACTTGAAGTAACATTTTAAGTTAAAATTTGATTTTACTATATTATATAAAAAAATTAAAAAATATTTCAATCAATTTTAAGATCTGAGTTAAGAGTTACCAAATCGCAACGCTATTGGGGAAACAAAATATTTATAATTCTATATTTTTCTTTATGTCTTACAATGTGTAAATCTAGTTAAGTATAGCGAGCGAAATGCTACATTGGAAAATCAGGTTATTCATCCTATAGATTAGGAAAGCCTATAAGGCTTTTTTGTTTTATAGCCCAGTTATCCGAGATGGGTTTTATAAAAAAAAATAGTTAAGATCACCAATCTCAATTTTAAAGCCGGTAAACGATTCCTACGTACCCAAACGTTTTGGTACTGAAACACTGAGGTCGCTTCACTAAACTGGTACCGAAAACTTATTTTTCTACGGAAATAGTAATATCCTTAGGGCATTTTATTATTCACAATAATCTAAAGTATTGAAATTAACGTGACAAAAAGAAAACGATTAACAGTCAAAATGTGAACAGGGTTTAATACAATTTATAGATTATCTTTAATCAAATAATAATCACATTTCAAAGCATTGTTAACGTATACTATACTACTTAAAAAAAAAATATATCAAACTTTCGAAGGACACTAACAAGTAAAGATGTAAGACAGCTTTGCTAGATAAATGTAGATCGATAATAAATATTAATGAGTTATAAAAAGTATTCTCAAAAGTTCATGAGACTTTTTTTCACTAAAAATACAGCATGTCACTTTTATTTAGATCATGATGTTACTTAGTTTAGAATGTTTAATGAATTAGTTAGTGAAAGACTTCGAGAAATGAAAAGCAATAGAAGAAAAATACATCAAACTTTTCTTAACATGTTCTTGAATCATTGTCTGTATAAATATAAAACATTTTGTATGTATCAGAAAACATATATTTTCAAACTACATTCTATACATAAATTTATTAATTTACTTCGTAAAAATGATGTATTAATTTATGGTATAGCTAAATTTCCTTTCAAGACTCGCTCGTAAAAACCCATTTATCAAAAGTATTTTAATTACAAGTGGAAAATATACGAAAGCAAGTTAAAGTAAAACTAATAATTAAAAGTCGTTTCGAGTAAAGTTAAAGTCGAGTAAAGAGTAAAGTCGGTCCGGGTGAGTTCCCACTGCCAGGTTATGAATCGAAGGATTATGGTAATGTAGTTTCAAATGGTGTTCTTGATTCAGAGCGTGAGAGCTAGTTTTTTACGTTTGTAAACTAATATAGTATTGTTTGTGTATCTGTCTGTTCTGTTTTGGTTCAGCGATATTGAAAAGAATTTGATGGTTGAGAGTCCATGAAGATATGTAAAAGTATCCAACAAGACATCATGTTTGATCGAATCTAGATAAAAAGAGAGAAAAAATGCTAATCAGGACGATGGATCATGAGATATATTAAGTGTAATAAAAATTTATATTTTTATTTATTTATTTTTATTTATGAGAAGATATGAATTAAGATTTATATCTTTTTTTATGTTGTGGAAACATTTATTAGTGTTTTGCTTCAAAAAATTTAATGACAACATTTTATTAAAAGCAATTTACATTTTCTTTCAACAGTATCCTCTGGGATTTTTATTACAATTTCTGAGAAACGTTTTAGAAATTATGAATAAATCTTTGCTTGTTTAAAGTTGCAATCATAATTTAACAATACTGATAGTTGTTTAGATTATTAAAGCAATTATAAGGATTCCTTACATTAAAATAAATAACTTTGAATAATGTCTATAATGTTCGTGTGTAACGTAATAACGATCGCTCTTAAGTTTAATTTACAGACTTTTGATTCCTAAGTAATTATAACTTATTTATTATTATTATCATTATAAAATGTGTTTAGTATGGGCCAAGTGGTTGACATCACACTTGTCGCGTGAGAAAATTTTGGACATTATAGTAACGAAATTGTACAAAAAAAAATCACTTAATTTTAATGTTTTATTAAATTATTTATCAATCTGGTTTAGCATCATTTTAAATAATTGATATTAAAATGAGTAAAACCTAAATCATTACAATAAGAGCAATGAACAATGAAAACAAACGTTGTATATATGTATATGCCTTTATTTGAATGTACTTATAAGAGCAAAAATGTTTTATCATTCATAACACCACGACGTAATTGAATTTTATTTTATTTTTATCTTTTAAGTCCTTACACTATGCAGTGCGATTTAAATTCTAATCTTTTAATGTTATTCTGCTATTTGTTTTTTTTTTTTTTATACAAATTACCTGTTTTCTGTAAATGGTCCTCACTTTTGTGTTTTAAATTTTGACTAAAACACGTTTAAATCACGATGAGCAAGTTTTCTTTATCCATTATTTTAATTTCACGTCCTATTATATTTCGTCAACTTCTCAATTAAGATTTCATTTACAGGTTAATTAACACATTATATTATAATATCAATCGATATAGAAATATAAAATATTTTGATTCGTCACTAGTAATTTAATTTTGAAGCGAACGGTTAACCGCTTTGAGATACTAAAATCACAAAGTTATTTCATTAAATTGCTAGAAAACATAGTGAGATTGTTCAAAGAACGCAGGAATTAAATAAAATTCTTTGTACAAATACATAGAAGCAATAATTCTCAGATTAAGTCTTTTTTTATTTTTTGTTTGAAATTGGAATAGATAATAAAAACTAGCAGCTTCACTTAAAAAGAAGGAAATATTATTAGTTTATAAAACAGTTCTCACCTGCAAATGACTTTTCTTTTATTAAGTATACAGAGTTGGAAAACTGATCCATCGGTGGTGACTACGTTTTTAACAATTGTTAGAGAAAGTAATATATATATTGATTACCTTGAAAATATTTTTTTTATCTATTATTCACATAAAAATATTTTTAAGATGCTCTTTTCTTCATCTCTTTTCAGACTAATTCTATTGATACTTTTTTTGTATTTTTTTAAATTTCTCCCATAACAGCTTTAATGCTACGGAGGTCTTGTTAAATATAATGTTATTGATATGGAGCAAGTTTCTTTCAACATTTCCATAAAGTAACATTTGTTTTGTTTGCTATAAGAAGCATCTGTTGTTTTCATTATGCCATTTATTGTTGCCTGTGTACTATTGTTTACTTTATATTCAAGAAACGAGACACTTTTCAGTGTTATCACCGAAGTTTTTGTGATTTTATTTTTGTTATCTTAACTTTGAAAGGTCGACAAAAAATATATTGACATTTCACTACAAATTTTAATGTATATACTATATTTATTGTGTTTTAATGTATTGATTAAATACTAGAAAATCTACAAATTTTGTTAATATGTTGAACCAAGTGGGTACAATTAGAGAGTAAATTGAGTCTAGTGCTAATTTTGAAAATAATTTCTAGTCAGGAATATCTCGACCCTCATGAATAATAACACATTTATCCTAGCTAGTGAAATTTAAGTATTTTAATGTATGCTTACTTTTACTACTTACATTTTATCATTATAAATGGAATAACATTTTTACGACAGACTAAGAGAATATCTAAACTGATACTTGATAAGTATATCAAGTTTGAAAACGTCATACAGTCTATTAGTTTTTATTTTAAAATGTCTACTTTAATATATAATAAAATTGGTTTCTAATAGACTAAAAATATACAAGATTCTAAATTAAAACTTTTTAATTAAACCATAAGATACATATTAAGAGACTTGATTATAATTTTCATGTTAATCTAATTGAATTACACGATATTAACTTACTTGATACAAAAACACTTGCCTTAAAATTTATATTTAATATCAGAGAATACCTACATGATATGTTTAAAAATATTCCAAGAGTGAAAAAAGCCGTAGAGTAAATTTTAAGAGCTTTATCGACTTATATCAGGCGAAGTTATTGTTTTAAGCCGATAATACAAACGAAAAAAACCGCACCTCATTTATTATAACTACCTCGAGGCTAATCTTATAGAATTTGTATCAAAAGATAAAGTTATTTAACAATTTTATAGTAAAATAAGTTAGTCCTAACGATATATCTCTACGTATGTACTTAAAAAAATCTAATAAAACAATAGGTTTATACAAGTTGTTCTTAATAAAATCTTAATTTATTCATTTATTTGGTTTATTCTATCAAGTAATGTTATACTACTCACAAAAAATCTCTACAACATACACGAGTATTATCATTTGTATTTAGAACTAGTCGAGATATTTCAGCAGTAAAATAAGCTACAGCAGGTTGACTTCAAAAGAATTTTATCATGAACTCGTAGAAATTTTCTTTGAGAAGAAAAATCGCCAATTTTTGACAATTCTGACGCAACAAGTTAATGGTCGGCTTAAGATATAAATTGTGCTAATGAAGTTACTTAATATTTAATTATATTTTTAAATTTTTCCTTTATATATAAAACATTGTTTGAGCAAATTAATTGAATTAAATCTATATGAATTAATAAGAGAATAAAAGCCTCTTTGTCTGGTTTAAAAGCCCACACAAAGCTAATAAAAACAAATTTCAGGAAATTGTGCCACAAATGTATGATATAACTAAAATATATTTTGAATCTTACTTCTAAGTAACAAATATAATGTCGTTGACATAATCAAGTACTGGTATAGGTTTCCGTGGAAAGAAGCAATATAGTTACTTTTATCCAGAATATTGAAATTGTTACTTAGAACATAAACATTTTTTGTATACTATTCCTCATCGGATGTAATATTTCGTATAATTCACGAGAAGGAATTATAATTTTTTCTTATAATTTTCACAGTAACCTAAATATTTTAACTGATATTGGAATTTATCAGAACAATATGTTGCAACTTATAAATTATATTCAATCAGTATTATTTGACAATTAATCATATATCGTACATGTTTCCATCGAGTAGGTCATAAATGAAGTTTATATATAAAAGATTTATATTAATAAATGTGAAGCCTTATCTTCGGCTTTGCGTCTTTAGGTAAGGTTACAGTCTAAGGTATAACTATTTGTTATAACAACACAATATCTGATCCTGACATTAAAGGTAAATCTGAATTGTAAATATGTTATTGGTCTCATACTCTTTTGTGATGTAACTGAATAATATGTAAATTATGACAAAAGAGGCAAACGAGCAGATGGCCGACTTGATAGGCCATAGTTACCATCGCCCATGGACACCCGCAACATAAGAGATGTTTCGGATGCGTTGTCAGCCTTGATTGGGGAAAAGTACAGGAAAGTGAGTAAAAAGCTATAGGGTGGAAACGATAAAGGGCAACCGGCTCTCTCACTCGTCGGACGAAACGCAGACATAAGGAGCCACTTCACGCCGATCTTCCGGGAGAGGGTGGGACCTCCTTAGTCGAGCCTGCCCACGTTGGAGATGTAGCAACCGAGCACAGCTAGACTCTACCACCTCCGAATATATAAATCACAAATATATGAGCAACTTTCTATTCAACAATTATTCAGTAATAATGTTTCCATATATTGTATTATAATCATTACTATACTCATTAGCTTCATGTACGTTCTTTTCCGGTTCAAATAACAAAAACGTCGATTTAGATATGGTTTGGGTTTGATTACTTTAATGAGAAAAATATTTGAAAAGTCTTAACAATTGAATAGTTTTAATTATTATATGACATGTAATAATTATTTAATAACACTTCTTCTAACTGAGCACTGTCGGATTGAATGTGACAGAAACTGTGTGATTTTTTAAATATAATCTTACAATAAAAGTTAAAAATATTTTTGAATAAATACGACCTAGTGTGTTCTTTTTATTTCATATGTTAATTTTGAGACCATGCTCCACCGTTATATTTATTATTAAAATAAAATCGTAATGAAAACTTTGTTTAGAGTTTTCTACTTTGTCAGCTTTTATACGTTCACATAAAACCTAACATTTTTTAAATTAAAAATATTATTGCAATGTGCTAATGAAATTTCAATATGGAAATATTCTATCATATACAAGACATTTTTATTGAAAATATTTCATACTTAAGAGGAACTTGTTTTTTGTACGTACGTACATATGAAGTATTAGCCCTTATTATTGAAGGTAAGACTTTGTTAGTCCTTAATATTTTGTACATATTTACTAATTAGTCTTAACATTTTCTACTGGAAGGATTATAATAATAGTGATTTTAACTATATTGTTGGACCACCAAACTTTGTAGACATAAAAGTCATGATATAGGAAGCGGAAGTTTCAGAGAAGTGCACAATTTAATATGATCTCTTAGAGTATTACTTTTTCATCTATTCAGAATGTAGACTTTAAAATAGCGCGAATGGTAAAACTAGTATATTTTCGGATTTACTACGTGATTTTTTATTCCTTCTAAACTACATAATCCCGACGTTTCGGTTGCTTTCCAGCAACCGTGATCACGTGATCACATAAAAAATCGCGTAGTAAATCCGAATATATATTAGTTTTATTTAAATGACTCGC
>DVQP01001329.1:0-15994 GCA_018231745.1 Danaus eresimus
AACACATTCGAAATTACACACTTGAAAAAATTACAATTAATATATGTGTATAGATAACCTGTGTATTGGAATAATAATATAAGAAATAAAAAAAAGGTGGCCGCGAAGCTTAGTCTATGGTAATACTAATGCATTAAAAACTCAACAGAGTATAAAAATTTGCTATGTTTTATCTGTCATTCATACAGTTTTCTTGATTTTATAATATTTCTGACTCAGTTATGTAACTGTCAGTGTTTCTTACTTGACTATTTATTACGAGATATAATGAGCATAAAAACATCATTAGCGTACCCATATCGAACGTTTTATAAAAAAATAAATATTTTAGATAACCCTTTCATGTGTTGTTTTAATTGTCTAATATAATAAATAAATATTGTTACCTTTAATAGGGTTCACCAAGCACTAGAATGGTTGTTAGTCTATTTTGTTTTCAGTGCACAGCATATCGAAACAAATGAGATCGCAAATAGAAATAGGTTTGTATTCTGGAAACATTCCAAGACGTCATCCCAGGGCGGGCGGTTGCCTGGCAACGCTCCGCGGGTGGGCGTGGCAATCGATACCCGGTCACCAAACTGGCTTTCCCTTTCACCAGACATTCACGGCCAGATAATTGAGAATACGAAGGTAAACAAATTTGTCACGGGAAGATTAAACTACGTCTAGACCAATGTGTGTTTTTAATTACAGATTATAATGGATGAAATAACATAAATTTATTTAGAAGACCATCTACAGATTATACACATTATAATAATTATTATGACAATTATTATTTATAAAAGTTTTTTATTCTTCTAAACACTGGAAAAAATTTAACACCGATTCTTTTTACGCACTGTTTTTTTTTAACGAATTAATATACAGCCACAATCAATCTCGACACAATAGTTCACGTCATTGTTTAGATAATTAAAAATATGATAAAACACTCCACAAACAGGCACTACGTCTGAATTTCGTTCAATACCGTCTCTAATGTGTACGTCAAAAGAAAATTGAGTTTTCTCATTTTTGCGGGGTGTCAAAAACAGGTATCAATGTAGTTGCGATTAGTGCACAAAGGTCGGCTGTCGGCTACATACAAGTACAGGGGTAGGGGCGAATTATAAGCTGTCACCGGCAGAGGGCGTTACCTGCGAATAATATAGACGTCTATCCGGTAGAAGGACTACTAATGCGAGATATGAACTTAATAGCCGTGGCTTAAATTGTATCAAACAAAAGATTATTTGTTTATCCGTTGATATGTCCTTTTTTTATTAGACAGTTTTATGTTTTATGTAGATGTTTATATTAAAGATGTTACGAATCATAGAGTCTATAGAATAGATTAAGTGACGTCACATCTCATGATGTTGTAAGGTAACGCGGTATATATGCAAGTATCGGACTACGTAAGTATTTTCCGGTTTTCATTAACCTAAAATAATTCATCAGTAGTTTTTTTTTATTATAAATAGTCCGAACGCAATCAACAAAACAAACATGTTTAAAATATATTTAGTATCCGATTCTTTATAATTAAAACAAATCGCTGTGTTCGTCTCTAATAGACCCGTCCCGTCCAATCTCGTCTTGTCCCGTGTCTCGTCCCGTCTCCCGTCCGTGCCCCGTCCCGAGCCAGTGAAGCGCGTCACTACGATATATGGGCCATAAAACCACAATTACGTTTTATAAACACTACATTTATAACTACTTTATATTGTATTATTTATTTTATGTAATATATTATGCTGTGTTTTTTTTATACTAACTGTATTTAATGCTTTCAAATATTTAAAATTTCTGGCGGACTACACTCCATTAATTTATAGTATTTGGACGTGTTTAATTTGTATGGAGTCGACTTCTTCGTGTTTCATTTTCCTTTATTATACAGTTTGACAGCTTAAAACAATTTCAATTACTGACGCAAAAAAATGCCATAGCTTCATAAATATTTAATTCACTTTATAAAAAGTAGACATGTGTTTAATATGAAACTTTATTTATGCAACAATTCACTCACAAAAGTATATGATTAAAAAATAAAGTTAATATGTAATATTCATATCTTAGTATTATTTGTATTTTTTTATTATAATGTTAGTAAAATATATTTATGTTGCCGTTATCCGTCTCCACGCCATTGTCGCTGCCGGGCTGACTCCGAGCGGGACGCGCGTACTAAATTTAAATATTTTAATCCTTAATTTAAATTTTTGACATTTTTATTTTATGTTGGTATCCATGTAGTTTCGTTTTTGATGTTATTTGTCATATTCAGGCGAAGGTAAGCGTCACTGGCGCCTTGGAACATTTGTTTATTTTGCTGAACGTTTTTTGGATGTATTCAATATTAATACTTAAAAATAGGAATGGTATTTAAAACATTTCAGAGTACAATTGTTGAAATTAATAACAAGAGTTCTTAGTAACTAGAATTTGAGAATGAGTTATTATTGTTCAATAATGGCTCATTCGACTCTTTTGACTTCATTAAAACTGACACTTACATTTTTTTTTATTTAGGTTATTAAACTAAAGCACGAATCAATAATTATCCTTATGATAAATTTGATCCATACATATCAAATTTATATTGTTTTGTTTTATTACTTTATCAATAAAATAAATAATTTGTTTATCGACACTTAATCAGTAATCAAACGAGTGGTATGATTAGATAAGTCTTACTAACTGATAACTTAAAATATGTTATTTTCTTTTAAATCACCATAAGATATAATATAGCTATAAAAATATATATTTATATGTTAATTCTATAGATACAATTCATAAAGATATAATCTTAAAGCACTCACCTACGTCTCATCGTGAGATGTTCAACTTAAAAGATTGTAAAAATTACCTACCGAAAGTTTTAAAATAAATTTGATTCTTGTTTTATTTTATTTTTTATATAGTAACCTTATGTTTTGGACATCTTAGGCATATTAAACACGATAATACACAAGTTATTTATAAATACACTCTTACAGTTATTTTAAATATCTTATAAGATAAATGCTTATTTCTTAGTATATATAATGAAATAATTAATAACGGAGTTTAAAATAGCCTAATGCAGTAAATACCTGCACTTTGATACTAAATCCTACTAGCCCAGAAACTGTCTCGACTTTGGCTGTATGTGATGTGTTTTGTCTATGAATGTAAAAAGAGACTTTGACAGATACGTTTCATGACTATAAAGAAAAAGAAAGCCATTTATTTTTTCTTATTTTTTTTATTAACAACATCTTTGAACTTTCAACTTGTGTTAACTTTTAAATGAAAATTTTGGTCATAGGTTTGCTTAAAAAAAAACATTATGTCCGGTGATATCTGTTGAGAAAATCTTCATTGAATTAAATACGTAAGAAATACTTTGTGTTAATCAAAATATTTTATTATTATTTATTTGACGCAATGGATACATATTTTATCTGTCATTTACAAACAAACAAAAAACAATGAAACTTATCGGATACATCCGTAAGTACGTCATTGTAATTCGTCGGTAACATTTTTGTTTTGTTATTTTTTTTTATTGCTATAATATATATGATATTAAACAATTTCTCTTTTTTGCTTGTATTTGCATAACGTCTGTTTTGTCGAGCGCTATTTATTTGTCAGTTCCTTGTATTATAAAATGTTAAGTTTAATAACACATAATGTACGATGCTGAGAGCAATAACGTTCTTGTATTGATAGTCTAAGGAAACAGCGCGATTGGGTTCCGTGACGGTTTTAATGTTGTTTTGCACTGGAAACATTAGGATAGTAGATAAACGTGTCATTTTAAGCTTATTTATCAAAATTAAGGTCGTTAAACTTCAGATTCAGAAAAAATATTTCAATGCATACGGAATTAAATTAAAATCATTTTAGTACTTTTGTCTTATCAACACGAAAGCACACAAACATTTGTCTGGTATAAAAATTATTAGAATGTATCATGTAGAAAGTTCACGTAATTATGAAATATAAATGAAATCGAATTCATCTAACAATCATTAGATACGTTTACGTATAATAACAAAAATATATTAATGTCTAACACTAAATTCATCAAAGAAAAAAACTAGTATACTCTTAACCAAAAAAATATATACGTTGATCTAGTACAAAAGCTAAAGATTTTTATAAAATTGAATTGAACGAGAGGAAACTATCAAAATACACCAAAGTTACATAGACCGTCATAACTGGTTAAAATTTAAGTTAATCAAATATTACGTTTCTCATCATAACCCTGTTTATCAACGATCACGAAATCACGGTAACTACATAAGATAGTTAGTTCTGGTTGTCATAGATACAATCATGATCATCAGGCTTTTTTTACTAAAGGGCTCATTAGTGGACGTTTATTTAAATTATATGTCTATATTTTAATAGCTCTATCCGTTTATAATTTAGAGATTTGAAACTAAAGGTAGCATATGTTTAGTATGAATCCAATTAACATGGTTAAAGTCCAGACTTTTATTCGATTCTGAAACAGTTGTAACAAATACATGCATAAATTAAGATAAGGCTCTAGGAAAAACTTCCAGGCATTATTTTTCAATTTCATTTTAAAGTTTTAAAAGCATAACCTTTTTTGTGTTCTTTGTTGCGTAAAATAACACATTCGTGGTATAACAGCGAAGACACGTGTAAATAATTGTTACATATGTGCTAATATAATTTAAGGCTATTGTATTTGTGTATGCCATGTTTTGTATTCTGTGCATAAATTTTGTATTTTTATTTTTCATAAAATTAATTATGGAAATAGTATTAATAAAATATTTATTATAAGAATGTTTAGTAGTAGGAAGAAGTATCAAGTAAATATTAATGTATTTCGCTCGCTGGAAGCATGACGAGGTGGCCGAGTGGTTAAGGCGTTGGACTGCTAATCCAATGTGCTCTGCACGCGTGGGTTCGAATCCCATCCTCGTCGTACTTTTTGTTTTACCTTGAATATATTATGTCTAACTTGAAACATATTTATACCCATATGTTGTGTTTTTTATCGCGTCTACTATAAGGGGAGGTTTTTGAAGATTTTTTTTATCATCCCACCCCGCGGGAAATTTCTCCGAATCATTGCGAGATAATTAAATTACTTTCAATACTTACTCGCACTGTTTAACTCAGATAAGGGGTGAATCCCCGTGATATGAACCATAATATTTATATTGAATTTGCGTGAGATAAAATCATTTTTTTTCCTTAGCATTTTTAGATAATTGATGTATTGTTTTTACTAATTTAAATATGAAATATTTGAACTATTGACACTAAGAACACTTCCAGTTCCAGTTATTTGAGAAAATTAAGTATTGAATTACTTTTAATTTAAATTTTATTTAATAAAATAATATTAAAAAATATTTTCATACTTTTGAGTCCTGATATATTTTAATTTTGTATCCCCAAAACACTTTATATAGCTAAATAGAGAGATGTTCAAAAAGTCGCATGCAAGCTTAAAAATTGGCACAGATAAAAAATACGGAAAGTAGATCTCCTTGGAGTGAAAATTACGATTGCCAGTCGGAATTACTGAGTTTCCGGACTTTTCGAATCGTTGCCATTGCCTGTGCCAATAACACTCTTCATATAAAAAATGTTCTCTATAATATTAAGTTATAATATTCGTGTAAACGTGATTAAAATATGAAACAGAAATTTGCTTTTTGAAAACACTCTAACTGCTTAACCTATTTTGTATTTTTTTGAATCAAAGCGTTCAAAAACTGAATTTAATTCACTGCCACATTTAATAAGTGAAAATAATTACACAGTACAAGGGAGAGACCGTCGCGGCGTCGCCACGTGCCCGTCTCGTCCACGCATTGTTATTCGAGTTATTTATGAGTATTGCTACACCCAAATATCGCAGACACGCGCCAAAGCTACCGTCCGTGTGTACACGCACTTATGAACCTAAGGTCTTAAATAGTAAATGAGCCGATCGTAGTCCGCGGTCTGACTTGAGTAAATATTGGAACGGATGCAGTGTGCGCTATAAAAAGATTTCATAGCTTAGCAATAATATATGTATGCTATTACGTATATGGCGTTTTTTGATATTTATTGTAAGAAGTAACTATATTTTTTTGTAAGACAATCAATAAGAAGAAGCTTAAGCATTGAAGAACAATCAAAATTACCAAGCCATAATACAGTGACATCAATAAATAATGAAATATCAGCTAAAGCCTGCCGATTGGTATCGGAAGTGGGGCGGGATGGCACAGGCGTCTAGGGCGACTTCCGGGTTCCGGGGTATGCTCCTCATAACTCATCATCAGCTCTCCGCAGGAGGCCCGCTCCCTCACATGAACAAAGAAAAATAAAGATTTGTGTGAATTATATCCCTCTGTGTAAGCAAAGGGGAAACATAGGTTATAAAAAGTAAATCCACAAGTTCAGAACACACTTTTGTTTATGGGCGAGTGAAGTGCTTCTTAAAAGTGTATCTATTTAAAATCTTGAATACATCTTCAATGGAAATATCTAACAAAATTAAACGCGTTGAGGCCATATATATCTTATATTGTTTATTTTGTTTTAGCAGTATCAAATGCACATTTGAAAATTTTACAATACAGAAACGATAGTTATTTAAATTATAGACATTTTATACTTGAACTTATCTGACTGCTTAAAACTTTGCTTCTAACTATTTTTTTGAGACAACATTAAATCAACAATGCTTTATAAAAGAAACTGCATACATACATACACACGTGACTGTATATTTTCAATTGTGCCATAAGTAAATATTCATCGAATTAAATATTTCATTTACATAATGTTTTTAAAACCTCTACCTGTCATTTAATTACACAATGTACGGAAACTGTATATCTTCGTGTGACTAAGTTGAAAGTTAGTATTGTGTGGATTTGATATAATGGACAGAAAATTTCGTTTATTTAAATAAAATATTGTATTGATATTTAACTTTTACTTTAAAAATCCAGAACATGTTCAACGTTATATTTTGCGTACTTATTTAATTACTCGTTTAGTTACATTATCTGGTGTCACAATATTTTAACGTGATTGTGTTATATCAAGAAAGAGAAATTTTGAAATACTTTAAATAAAATTATTATAAATATTTACGTATAAAAACAGAGAAAAAATTTCTTTGATCAATCGCTTATAATAATGTGATAATATTAATATAAAAAAATAGTCTATAAGTATAAATGGATTATATAATAGCGCTTCACATTGTCTGTTCTAATATTTTTTATTACTGCTTAAAGACTCTAATGTTCCGGACCATAACTGATTTAAAATGAAAGTATTTATTATCTTTAAATTTAAAGTAACAACATTTGAGTAATCTTAATTTAACATCTACATAATTAAAAACAAATTTTACCAAAGAATTTAATTAATTTTTCTAATAAACACCATTAAGGCATTTAGTGATTATTTTACTAAAAAATATTTTGCTCAAGATAAAATGTATTTATTATTTTTTTAGACTTGCCTTTCCTTTGCATTAACAGGTTACTAGCCCTATATTAGCCCTATATTAGCCCTATATTAGCCCTATATTAGCCCTATATGAGGTTTAGTTTTTGTTAATTAGATAGCAAATGTTTAAGAGGAAAATAAATAAATTTGATGTCAGTATGTTTATCAACATTTTCTATCATCCTATGACAGTTTTGGACGTTCCTAATTCATTAACCTTTACAAATAGGTATTACAATATGTAAAATTTCTGAATAAAATATGCACTATAGGCGCTCCATATGTGATGTGGCAAGATACATTTTACACAGCCTTCGAGCTTATCACGCGGTTTGAATCAAGAGACAAAGTTTCAAAGAAACCTTCGAACGAAAACGTATCTATTATTTGATTATAGCATGGGTACACAAAACAAAGGAAATAACGACTGGGAGTCGAAAAAATTGGTGTTAAAGAATTCTTATAAAAATCATTCGCAAAGTTATATCTTGAGTTAAGTAAAATTAAGATTTAAAAAAATCTCTTTTTCGAATAGGCGAATTACATTATAATCAAAAAAAGCTTTTAAACCACTTATTTTAATTATTAGATAATATAGAAACGCAATATACACTTGATGGTGTTAATTTTATTATCTCTTAAATCTCTTACAAGAACACATTACTGCAAAGATAATTGGAATTCCAAGTCACATTACCCTTGTCGAAGTAATCAGAATATAAGTCTAATGAAATCCTATGTATAACATATCCAGGTAAAATAATTTAAAACGTCCCAAACTATAAACCTCAAAACAAAACAGAATTATATATGACATCCGTGGAAGACAAAGTTTTTCAACGTCATCAAACTGATATTTTTTCGTATCGTTAATGAGGTGAAATAGGAATTCAAAGGGAATATAACATGTTTATTATAAGATAACAATGTATTACATATAAGAGAAAACTAAATTTATCCACTTTGTCAATATATGAAGCCTAAAATCATTTGTTATATGAAAACTTATATTTTAATATTTATGGACACTATATAGTGTTTTTACTATCATCTTTCATCTCATATAAATGCTTCGCTGTATAATGTATATATATTATATTATTTTAAATTTAAATAAACGCATAACACCTAACAGTTAACCAAATTATATATTGATGACACTTTTTAGGAGGATATCGCTTTTGTTACCAAAAAAGAAAAAATTCTATGAATTTTCTTAAATAGTTATATATAATACATTAATTGTTAAAAATGTTTTTCAATAAACATATCTATCCAAATGCTTCATAAAAACTGTTCATTTAGTTTCCTCAAAACTTGAAAGCAACGCTCAAAAAGTGTACGGTAGTTTAAATTTTAAAATATACCTACATTACATACAAATACTTCCATAAACACAAATTGATAATGTTTTAATGAGAACCAATTCCAATGGCGTCTTCATTTGATGGAGCGGGTAGTAAGTTACCAATATCAGTTAAAAATAAATTGTATAACATATATATACTTTATTCTACACTCTAAGATTCGGACTATATCAAGAATTTTAAAAGACAAAATGTTAATATATAAAAGAGATATGAAATAGGCTTTAATGCATGCTTTAAAATAAATATTAAACAGTGTGTTTGTCTTTTTTAAATCGCATTTAGCTGTATTAAAATATACTTATATGTGACTTAAAAACGAAATTAGAATATATTTTGATTATAAGTTTTTTATTATTATTATTATTTATAAATTATCTTTGTTCACAAAAGAAATTAGAAGTATCTATTAGGTAATAATGCCAGCAAGTTTTAAAGCTTTATGTAGTCAATCCGTTTGTTAATATAAACAAGCTGAAACGGTAAAATTTTAAGTTTAACCTGTGGCTTGTTCTGTTGACGTGTGATCTCATATCGGAGTCCCGATAGGACGTCGTCAAAACACTTGTCAGAATAGCGAAACAATGTATCCCGCTGTCGCCTTCCGCGTGTATCATTTGTATTCAGAACGCGATTGAGATGTCACTTTCAAACATCCGAAACATAAGCCAGCTGGCATTATCACCTGATAACTTTATCAGGTCTATTCTATACAGGTTAATGCCTCAATGGTAACGGTTGTTTGAAATAACTTTTTGCTATGGTTAACTATTGCCAATTGTACGTCTTGTCGCCAATTGTCTTTGTAGTAAAATAGGCAATACTAGCCTTGTTTGGTTCGCAACATTTCGAAATGCCTTTCCATTTTTTGCAGTTACAAGCTATACGGTGAACATAAAACACGGGACTTTTAATAATTTGCCAATTCTAATAAATAAAGATTTCAGTCTTTACAGAAAGGGCCCGCTCTAAAAACGACCGCCTGGGTAGAATACATCGGAATACAAACTATTGTTTTATCATACATTCTTTTTTGCACCTCAAACGAATATATTTAATATATTTGCAATTTTAGTTGACAGGATTTATCATGTGAGTTTTTGCGTAACGCTGCTTGTCTTTCAATCGGACCGTTTCTTTGTCCGATCCCTATGATAAACGTCCGATTATCCAGCAATCGGTCCGGGGTCGCCACTCGCCGACGCGGACCAGCAAAAATTAAACTTCTCGAGACATTTATAATTTAACAGCAAGATACACTGATACACCATTATTGATTTAATTATCTCAGTTACGTTATTTTTATCTCATAAATATTTAAAAGATATTTATCTCTTGTAATGTTTTTTTGTATTTAGAGTTTTATAAGTAAAAACACGTTGTTATGTAGATATATAGGATTGCGTTTATATTTTAACATACAGATTAAAAATAAGACAATTACTTCAATATGTTACAATTTTAGTTTAATAAGTTATTTAACATATATTTATATGTTACAAGTAAGATTAAAGATATATTTGAATTAACGAATATTTTAGCAGAAAATTGATGGTTTAATGAGCTTTAACATTATTTTGTAACAACACAACTATGACTGTAGTTTTGAAAATCAGAGCTTTAGGTGATAGGTATGAGCGTCACGAAGGGTGTATTTTTCCTTCACATGGGTGAGTAAACAAAAAGTATAATAGTTGGGGTTGTGTGGGGCGGGGCCAGGTGTCAGTGGCAGAGATCTTATCTAGATGGGGACCGCCGCCGACGGGGCCTGATGAGGCCGGCGGGGCTTATGAGACCCACTGGGCCGACGGGGTCGATGGGGCCGACAAGGTACCTTATCGTAGGCCCGACAACAAGCCCGCGATGTTTATTACGATAGCAATCATTGCGTTCCCGAGACTAATTGTTAATCTCTTGATTAATCTGCTTAATAGCGACCAATAAAGTAATTACTGATTGAAATATTGTTGAAAGTGAAGCTACCGATTTATGTTGTTCTTATATTGCGACACATATATTTATTTTTTTGATTATTAGCTTATAAGTTATTAAAGTTTAAATAAATCAAATTATCTCAATAAGATAAAACAGAGTCTAAGCAGAAATTTATATTAGGTATATAAAATATTTATATATATTTTTCCAATTAATCGCCATTATAATAGAGATAGTAGAAACAAAGCTAGCTTTAATTTTAAATTTAACATAACTTCTATATTTGCGATATGAATGAAGGCACTTGTTTCAATAAGTCCATTTATTAAAATATATAAGTGATCAAAAGTAACAAAATATACTGAAATCGATTGTATTTTAGTGCTAATTACTCACCTTCGTGGGGGCTGTAAAATGAATCTGTTAACATAATTTTTATTTCTGTCACAGTGTTCATCGTATGCGGTGTTGCGTTTGCGCAGGAGTTAGATGTATAGTAAGAAAACGCTCCTACCGCACTCTATAACTAAAGGGTCAGTACATCTTTGGGTACTGAATCGGCCAATCCCAGTCCAGGGACTATTAATCATCGCCTCAAACTCGATCGGCACAGTGGAACTTTATTTCCACGTCTCGCTCGCACCTTCGGCTCGAGGAGATAACAGCATCATTCATCATACTATCCTCTCGCTCATTCCCAATGATAAATTCAATTCTCTTCTCGGATATGATTGTTCTTTCTTTTTGTTGTGGTGCCGTCACGGAGTTTGGTTTTTTGATCGGATTTCTATCGAAACGATCGCGAGAAATGGATTTTCAATCCATGTTTTGTGCCAGATATCAATCATTTATTTTAATGACAAAAAAATATTACAATTATACATTCTGTATGTAGAACACACGCTTTGTTGTAAAAAAAAATACAGCGAATCATTCCTATATTATATTGATGGTTTTTTATATTAATTTAAAACTTGCTTTGAATTGAAATACGTTTTTAATTAATCCTTGCTATTTACATGGCCGTAGAAAATACAATCAACAGATCTCTTAAAAGTAACTTAAAATACATTGTTAACATTCAGTCGTTTAGTTATACACAATACAATTGATCTATCTAGTTTTATGGAGATTGTGAAAAAATATTTTAAATTGTAATTTCAATATAAAATTGTATATAGACATATAATTCTGAAATACATAGCACGATTTGTTAGAAACGACAAAGATATTAAATATACAATAAATCAATTCCTTACTTCTATTATCACTGGGTATTCCTTAAAATATCTTTACACGTATCAAACTAAATGTTTAAAAACTATTAATATACAATAACTGTACAAACTATAACTCGTAATTATTGGACTTCCTTACTTTGGCCATAAACTGATTTCAACTCGGATATATATATATCCATTACATTGATAAAGAAACAGGAAGTTAAATAAATCTATTGATTGAAAAATGTACAAATACAAAATAACTTTGACACCCAAACAAAAGAAATTACAGAGTGGAATATTAGGATAGCTATTTAATTTTAAAATAAGCATCGCCTGTTCACAGTAAAGCTTATGAAAACTTACTATAAAGGTACCAATAAATCATTGTCAGTAGAACGGTGGACAAAATTCCATACAGCAGTATATCTTACGATTCATTACACAAAAGTTCCTGCAAACAATACTAGGAAGAAATACCATGACAATTATAATAAGACACTTCTTCACACCAAATGTGTTTACATAAAAATACACGAACAGTTGTAAATTTTTCGACAAGCAGCGGTCAACGTTTACAACTCTGTTGTTTTGATTGAAAAGCGGATCCCTCGCCTTTGTTATGAATACATTATTTTATTATATTGAGATTTAATTCTTTACTTACATTCAGTATCATATATTAATATGAAACATCGGACGGCTATAACTGGCGTACTGTAATGTTTGTATCCTTCAAATAATTCTAACAACTAATTTGTTTTTAAGCGTAACGTATCCTCATAAGCAACACATCACAGCGCTTTAGCGAACTTTTCATTCCACGTTTGTAATAAAAAATATAATTTTTCTCAATAGCAATAATCTGTAAGCTCCAGCGATGTGGACAATTTGTTGATTATCGTCGAATGAAGAGTTCCCTAAGCGCGGTGTGGTCAATAGGCGGCTGCGGCGCCCGAATGATGCATCAAATGGTGGTGGTGGTAGGACTCCTGTGACGGACACCACCACTCTGGCACCCCATGTGGTACTGACGGCGCCGGTTGCTGGAATTGACTCCAATGTCCTCCGAAACCAAGTTTATTTTCCATCATACCGTTCCCGCCGATGTTTGTTAGATGTGTTTGGTTATGGTGAGGCGCTGGGGGTCGTTCGTACGATTTCTGATCGTGAGGGTTGAGGTACTTGTCGTTAAGACTCTCCAGCTTGTCTGTTATAGTAGGATGATGCTGGGAGGGGTGGTGTTGAGGTACTGGCGGCGGAGGGGGCGGTATGGATGTCGGAGGGCTCGCTGCCCCCGCGGTGACGCTTACGCTGCCCGCGGAAGACGAATCATCTCCGTCGCTATCATAACGTGGGGAGGTGTCACCAGCAGCGCCGTGCACCTTCATATGTTTCCGAAGTGAGGAGGGGTGGGTGTAAGACTTGTCGCATCCGTGGACCCGACAATTATAAGGTTTGTCTGATGTGTGGACGTGGGAGTGTTTCTTCCTGTCCGAGGAGTTGGCAAACCGACGGTCGCAGCCAGCGTATTCACATTTAAACGGTTTCTCACCTGTAAAGAAGATTAACATTTTATATAAATTATATATTATATATATGACATTAGATAAAAACATAATTAAATATCTTATTAATTTAAAGTATTTAACATATATTAGAAGACGTTTAAATGATATAAACAATTTCAAAGACATAAAGTATGGCATCAACCATGCATTAATCCATCACAATTTATCTGAAGCAACGTCTTCGGGATTTAAAACCTTCATTTCCTTACTACCAGTTTGAATAAAAACATCGATGGCAGCGAATGCGAATGCCCAATCACGCCATAAATAAGGAGATTTACTCGTTGTTTATAGTTTACGAAGATAAATAAATATTCATAACAATTGCATGGGATACTTAACACGGCCATAAATCATATTTATAAGCAGTCTGTGTCACAGTCTCAACAGAGGCCGCGTATAAGCTTAATTCTGAACTCTAAGGTCCCTTCTCAAGACATATTATATCCTGCTGCTATTTAAATCTCTCTTTTCGGCAATGTAATTCAAAAATTAATCTATTAAGTGATGATTATGGTGTCCTATGTCATAGGTCTTGGTAAATAAACTCATGGTGGATGCAGTTCACCTAGTATATCTTACTGAAAATTACTTCTTATATGTATTCGATCATATTATATTCATGTTATTATGTAACTGGTATATAGGAAAAAAAATGGTACAATTCACGTAGCGTAAGGAAATTATTATCTACTAATTTACTTTTATTGGGCGTGTATGTAAATTCGTATGTATGAACATTCAAGATCTATTTCGATCATATCATAACACATCTCGATCTTGATAAAAAGTTGTATTTGTCCTACGTTAGCAATATTAGATTATAAGTAGAAATTTTACCGCGAAATCTAGTTACCAAACAGTGGATTGTAAATTTCTTGCATAAAATATTTATTATTGAAATCTTTATCGTCTTTTATTACAATAAATTCCTTACAAACTCACTCAATCGTATGTAGTGGGAACTATTCAATGAAATCATAAGTAGGCCGGGCCGTAGTGTGTCCTACACTGCAACAATGTACTTTTCTTTGTCATGTTTACAAATAAACCTCTCCGGTTGTAATCCCCCTCATTGTGTTTGAAATTTGAAGATACTTGAGTATCCACAGATGCTAATCTCAAGTGTCTGTTAACACGGCAATAATAGCGCTTTTTAGAGATTCCTCACCGCAAGTTTTGCTACAGTGTCGATATCCTGAATGAAAGCATCAAATTCTTTTTTCATGATTTGAACGCCGATACTTCCTTTATTTGATCATTCATTGCGGCCCAAATAGCTATTATAATGCTTTGTCATTCGGGTCCGTAAAGGTTTAGTATGTGTAATCTTTGTGTATAACATGTTTAAAATGAAAACAAGCCATAAAGATTTAACCCAAAATAAAAGAATAAACTCCTTGGTCTCGTTCAGAGTGGAACAATAAACTGTCTTGGTCCGAGCACTAATGAGCCTAATACGAGATAAAGGAGCCCAAAACATGTGTCACCCGTCTAATTACTAATCGAGCGTCTCATCTCAGGAGATGTCACAAAAAAAGATCGACGACAAACTCTATTAGCTTTTGATGTGTTATCTCTGCGCACGCGCCGATGACGCGTGTACTATCCGTGAGGTAGCTCTACGTTTCGCACCGTAAATTAATTGTGACTAATTATGACTCACGTCATAATAACGAGTACACCACGAATAAGTTCGATTATATAAATAAAATTATTAGCTAGAAATCATAGAAATAGATGATTCCTCTGAGCTCATGTACAGAAAATTATAATAAAAACAATATACTTGAAGGTTATTGGAAGTTTACGTTGTAAAAATTATAAAGGTCATGTTAGAATTATATGAGTGTATATGAAGGAGACGCCACATATATTAAACGTTACAATAAAAACAACAAGGCCCGGGAATGCACATCGTGAATCCGTTGCATGCCACGCCGGGACACGGACTAGGGTCAGATGATTATCTTAAACGCTGTATCACCAGCAAGAGACACTTTTTTGTAACATTATTATCGACTCGAAATTTTATCTTCGATTTATTTTAAGCGAAGACGTTAACATCTACCAATTAATTTATTACGACCGCGTATTAGATTAGTATTCCTGGTAGCTATAAAATTTGTTATTAATAAATAAATACGTTAATGACTCCTGTTGCCAAATGGCCTAGATAGTATTATGTTACCGATAGCTTAAGTGCGTTCTGAAAACATGCTTTTTAGAAATAGCATTAGTGATCTGAAATTCGAAACTCGGCTTTTGCACTTAAATAGTTCAAATGTCATTAGGTGTGTTTTGAATAAAAACAAATGTGATTTGGATATCGTATAACGTTGAATGTCTTTTGAGGTTAATTTCTATTTATAATACTTAATTAAACACGTAAACTGTATTGTATTTCTAGACA
>DVQP01001330.1:0-15989 GCA_018231745.1 Danaus eresimus
ACCATCGCCCAATGCTCGACGTTGACCTTTTTACATCTGGGGGTTGTCTTCTCCTCAACCAAACCTTCTCCTTTCACATACGGGCTTTGAACCGTCAACGGCGGAGTTTTACATAATCTAAAATTTTATTGGTAGGAAAAGTGTTATCTGCTTGAGCCGATGAAAATTTTACAGAGATTCTGTTGCGTCCCACAACTTTAACGCCATCTTTTACACTTTATTTTGTTGTTGTGTAAAAATTTAATATAATAAAACAAAAGTAAATGGGTTTAATAGAGAGGAAAGACGCAGGATCTTAAATTTCCCGTAAGACATGTACAATGTAAGGGCTCTTATCAATGTCAGTATAACAAGAAGAGGAGAAAAGAAAAGGAAAGGATTAATGATAGTATTTTTAGGTCCAGCTGAAGGAGTTAAAAAATCCTCATCACCATGACGCTTATGTGATACGTTTTGAGTTTCCAGATTGGTTGAAGAGGATAATTGAAATTAATAATCCTAGGATCAGCGGGATACGAAGGTAACGGGAAAGGATCACCATCCATTTTATACAACTGTAGGTATAAAAATTTAGAAATAGAAAACACATAAGTACTTACAAAAACGATGCAATTCGTTAGCAAAACACCAAGCCACTATTACTACGTGTTAAAAAAGACACAAACTGAAACTAAACACTATTATAACTTAAGGCAACTGGTTGAAATAGAGTAGAATGATGAATTAACAATACCAAAGTTCCTCACGCGTGTGTCAACTTCTTCGGCGTTTTTTCATAATCCAAAGACTTTAAAATCGTCTGAATTTAATGGCCTAAATAATAAACAGTAAAACGAAAAAGGATCTATATATTAAAGATTTTATTATTCTTATATGAGAGAAAAAAAATTAATCCTGAATTTCTTAGAAATAACCATGTATTATAATCATGAGAAACAACGTTTTATAATGTTATTGCAACCTTATGAAATTCTTCTGGAAATCATTAGCACTTAAAGCAACCTAGATCGTGATCTCGGGCAGATGAGATGAGATGTTACGTTTGCTGCAAAGTAACACAAACGTCGGGAGTATGTAGTTTTTGAAATAATAAAATACGCGTAGCAATTCGAAAACTATTACTTTCATTCAACATAATGAGATGTAGGACTTTCGCGATTTTTATTCATTCAAATAAAACTAATATTATTCGGATATACTGCGCGTGACTTATTTTTGTAAAAAAATACTCCCGGCGTTTCGGTTACTTTTCAGCAACCGTGATCATGGGCAGACTAGATATCTACTACTTCTAGACGTCTCGTCTGTGTGTGTCCAATTTATGTTTAAGTTACTCCAACTTGTCTATTACTTCTTAATGCATACCATTTGCTTGCTTGACTTTTCTGACACCTCTATCAGTTGAAGATGTCCTATTAATCCATTAGGCTTCAATAATATGTATAACAAAGGTCGCTTAAGCCGTTAATGAATTTTTACACTTGCGGCTTATTGAAACCAACAGCTCTTATGAAAGTCCTTAATTCTGGCAATCTCAAGTTTAATATGTGGTCACTTTTATAAAATTATCATGTATAGTTACTACAGAAAACGTCTTTGCCTTATATAATATTTAATATTATATAAGGCAATTATTTAATATTTAAATTATAATTTACATATATAACCATTAGTGTTATTGTAAGTCAGTGTTATTAACCAATAAACAGTTGAAAATAGTTCATTGTTTTCTTTAATGAGAAATTAATTTCATACTTTTTTATTTTGAATTAGATTCACCTTGTTATTTCATGAATGTTTGCTTGCGTTTCGAGTTCAGGAGTTATAGTTGTGAATAATTCATTTTTTCCCTAAATTCTTGGGGTGTCGACAGTAGAGCCTTGAGTAGAAACTTGTTTAATGCGATGATATCGTCCTTCAGTTATTAAATGAATTTCTAGCTTATTATAAATTTTTAATTTAAAATCAGTTTATGATTTAAAATGAAAAAGTAAGTTAAAAGTTTCGATAATATTCCCTCACAGAAGATCGGCGTGAAGTAGTCTTTAATAGCTGCGTTTCGTCCGATGAGTGATAGAGCCGGTTGCCTTTTCTCTTTTTCCAACCTTTCCTACAACTTTTCTCTTCCCTCCCTTTCCCACTATTCCTCTCCCTCTTCTCTGGTCATGGGTGGTAACATGTTGCGGATGTTCATGGGCGACGGTACTACCTCCATCAGATAGGCCGTCTGCACGTTTGCCTCCTTTAGCATAAAAAAGCATCACTGTTTATGAAAGTCATGTCATTTTCATTATCTTTTTTTATACAAAAGGCTTCTGTATAGGATATATAAAAATGTAGACAGAATTTCTACACTCAGGGGAAACGAATATAAGTAGTTATGAACTAAGTCATACATTACGTAACGGTAAAAAAAACATATTCCGTCGATCATACAGAGTGACGGTACCGAATAGTTCCGTATTAATGAAATGTTTATTCTTGCCATCAAATATGTTCTAATTAATTGAGTGACGTAACAGAATTCTGTTGAAGGATAAACCGTATTTAAATCTGTGACCAGAATATACCCGCGGCACAAACTTCTAATTGTATTATTCGTTAATCATCCCGTGTTCCGGGAAAGGGTTCAATTAAAACTCCTAAATTGACATGACTATGTACTATGATTAATTAATTTAATGAAAATAAAATACACACTGCAAACATTCTTCTCTTACACCATACTTAAATCATAAATATTATTTTTAGGTGCTTTCTAATTATATGTCTATATAAAATATCTTTTAACTACGAATTCTTTTTCTATTCTTTGATTTTATGGAGCGGTGATGTAATATTTTTATTAAAACACGTGAATCATTATATTATCGATATATAATAAATCGGGATAAAAAATCCAAATGAAAGCGAACCATTTCTTTTGGTAGAAGGCTTAGTATGAATGTAGTGGTAATTGATTTTTGTTTCAAATAAATTCTTAGTGTATTTTTAAATTTTGAGAGGTTGAGAGTTGTTTTCGGAATCTTAATTGATACAAAAAAATCGTTACAGTTGTATTTATTAAAAACAATCACATTAATTTGTTGCATCAAAGATATATTCAATAGAATCTCTTTACATTTTATCATCTTTATTAATAATTTTGAACAGTCAATTTTCACCGTGAAAAAATCGTAATTTATATGCAGTCATGTGATCAATGTAGCCGTTCTTACAGTTTATTTTATTGGTTAATCACATGTGAAGACAAAATACACAGATTTATTGACTTTCTCAATATTTTCTTATTTGCAAATTTATCGTATTGATACAAACTTTGGGCGCTCGACTGGAAAATAGCCATTTTTGCAAAGCGCGAACAAAATGGTAATTTCGGTTGCTTGAACTCAGCGAGCTGGTATATTATATTGATAAAACGATCTATTACAAAGAAAGAAAACAAATATGCTTGAATTTTTTGTACAAATATACTATATTTTTAAGCGTATTTAAACGGCAACGGTATTTGCGTTTAGGGTGAGAGAATTTTTATTTGGGTAAGCGAATGTTTGAATTTATCTCAAAAACGGATTTATCGATTTTAATTATTCCTATTGTTTAAATGTCCAATCACCCCATATTGTCCGTAAGATTTTTATTAACTACAAGATACCACATTATTATATGGTATGATATTATTGGATTATGGAATTAAGATTAAAGGATTAGGATTAGGGCTCGTTTTAATTAGTACATTATGTTCATCGTAATTGCTCTTACTGTTTTACTTTATTGTTTACATTCAATAGTGGCCGGACTTACTTTCAGGTACAAAAGTTCTTCGTCGCTTGTGTAAGGTCATAGTCATGACATATTTATTTAAAATCTTTTAGAAAACAATTGATATGTTTTTAATTTCTGGAGTAAAAATGATTTAATATTAAAATAATTCTATCAAAAAAAAAAATTATAACGATGACTTCATGCTTTATGAAAAGAGAAAAAAAACACTAAATAAAAAGTCGCTTTCCTAAACTGGTGAAGCTATTAATTCTTGCGTAATTAAAATTATGAACAAATTATTTTAGGGAAACGAATTTTAGGCAGGAAGGTATTTCATTATTTATGTTACAATAAGACGTTTAACGGGTATAAATATAAATATAGCTAATAGGTTAATATATTTAGTAAACATAATATGGGATAAGTAAAGAAAAACATTAATATTGTGTACTATGAAAGACATAGCGATAACAATTTTATATCTAAGAATAATGAAAATTAATTTGGACTAGCAGTAACAAGATACCATCTGTTTTAAATAAAACCCATTATTATTAACAGAGCAATTAAGAAATACCTTTTAATTTTTACAAAAACCTGTCACGTTGATTTAAAATTCCCACCCCAGCGAGTTTATTTATCCCCAATAATTCAATAAAACTGCTTTTATTAAAACATTAAGTACTTATTTGATAATTAACAAGATTCAAACCTCATAAATTTTCTTGGTACCACGTGTAATATACGTAAATGTTTTCAAATGAATGTTACTTTTAATAATTACGAGGACTTATATAAACAGTAGTAAGGTGAGTAAAATATGAATATTCCTTGAAAACGAAACAATAACTTCATTTCTAGATAAAGAAATATGTTTTCAAATTAAAACATTCCTGCTATGCCGAGACAGAATGACTTTTGTTTTTAATAACAACAAAAACATTTTTAATTTCAAGGCGTAATGAAACGGTGTTCACTATTTAAAAGTATTATTTTCTATTCTTAGAAAGCCACTCTTTGAGTGGACAGGGAGGAAAACCATGGAAGGTTGGCTGCTCCCGAGCGATGGTTCTTTTAAATGATTAAGGTTCCGTATTGGTTAAGAAAAAACCTTGCAAATTAGAATATTACAAGTATATTAAATGAAAAAAGATAGCAAAGAGATTTAATGGTAAAGGATATTCTTTTGTTAATTTTATTCATTTTAAAATAAACAAAATTAAAATAACTTTATACATATGCAGGCTATGATTCTTTACATACCATGACATGTCTTTGAAATTGTGATAAAATTTTGAAAAAATATAATAACAAATTAATTATCCAAATACGGTCAATGAGATATTTTGAACCCTAATATTTTTTTGCAATTTATATCCTATCTATAGCTTATATGAGGAAGCATTCAAGTTTACATTCAGAACTCATTGTTCTTAAGCCTCTCGTTGCTTGTAAGGATAGAAATAATTAATCAAAGTGAAGACAGCGATTGAACTATATTTTCTTATTATATTTAACTTTCCTCGTGTCTTATTTTAATTTCAAGTAAATAATTTAATATTAAAACGGAGTTGGAATCCGATTGTGAAAACTTTAATTTTATTTATTTTACTAATCCAACAATATAAATAGGTACACATGTAGATACTATCTAAAACATATAAGTGAAAATGAAATATTGTTTTTTTCGTGGCTTGTTAATATTTGCAATAGGGTTAATTTATATGAATATAAAACAATCCAGACATTTTATATATTATATCTAAAACTTCCAACGACTCTGCTAAGATTGAAGAATTCTTAACAATAGAAATATCCAAGTTCGCTCTATACTAATTCTCAAATAGAGAGACAGAGTGATTAAAGGGTTATTTTTTAAGCTGTTAAAATGATTTTGTTTCTTTTTTTCTGTACGAAGCCTTGTCAAAATAAGTCATTGTTATTTTCCTCGGAAAATAAATAATAAGACTTACTGGATTTTTTTAATTCAATACTCTCAAAATGTTTTTGGATATTAATTTTTGGGTTGCAACGCTTCTGAGCAGATCCGAAGACGATATATTTTTGATTCGTTTAGTGTCAGATACTGATATTTCTTTTCTTTTTCTATTTGCTATGGGACACGGTTTGTCTTTGAAGTGTTGAAAAATGTTGCGTTTTACAACTTTTTACAGTACAATAGGTACATCAGATACATGCATATAATTAAACATTGTCCGTATTCCTATGAAATTATATTATATTACGTTTAACAATGCTTATTTATAAAAACTAATTTAGTTGTATGTCTTAACTCGATATTATTTTGTTTGTTACATATTTAACTATAAAAATATGTTTTATAATAGAGCAGAAGATAATAAAAATTCACTATATTTGGTTGTAATAGAGGTAGGATCTTTTAGAGGCCTTATTTCTTCTATCTAGAGAGTGGATTGTGCAGAACGAAAGAAAAGTTTATTGTTAAAGAATGGAATCGGACCAAATAGAAAAGATAATTCATGTAAAGGATTCCGTTCTCGGTCCGACATTGATTTGTAGCATACGATTTACTATACTCTCTCTTCACGATTGAACTTTCCCTCATCTGACTTTCTTGTTCATACTAACGTATTAAAATACTCACATTGAGATCTAACGCACGCTATGCGATTATAAATTAAAAAAAATATTTCATCCATATAAATATGATAGTTTTATTATTCTAGAATGACCTTTTAAACTCCTATTTATCGAAATATATTGCTTTGAAAATCCAAAGCGAATGACAGATCTATATTCCGAAATTGAAGCCTTACACGAACTGTAATCAAAAACACAAAGGTGATCGCTCAATGGAGTCTTTACCCGATAAATGTGGTATCATCAATGCTAGATTGGGCTAAGTGGTAATTTCAGAAATAGCTTTGACCATATCTTCTGTTAACACATCTCTCATTGTATTTTGATTATATGGACTTAACACTAAAACATATATATTTTTAGTGAATTGCCAAATACTTATAATGTTTATAATTAAGGTTCGATCATTTTTATTTTGATAGCATTTATTTTCAATGGTTTTACTTAATGAATATTTTTACTAGGACGTCTTATAATTTAGGTTTTATGAAATTTTCTTACCAAAATAAGCTTACATTTATTTCTTGAGTAGATTATATGCTAGATATACGTCGTTTTTGTATTATATAAATTCTTTTTTTTTTTCAAATTTATGTATAGTAAACTTGTCGACACCTGTGAAGAACAACCTGCAATTATATGACGCTTTTGAAGCAACTTAAAATGAATCGAAACATATTATCTCGTTCATATTAATAGCTCAGTGGCATTGTGATGCTGAATAATGTAAGGGATTTTCATAACAAATTTCTAGAACTATTGTGACGAATAAACGCATATTTGGTACATAGTTTGTATCTAAATAAAATAATTTTTCTTTGTTTTATGCAAAAATAGCATTCCTCATCATATATTGTGTGAAGTCATCTTTATTACTCATTTTCCGTATAAAGTTCCGTATACGTAAATGATAACCTTAATAGTAATGTAAAACATACGATTTATGAATTAAGATTTACGTTTACGAAATATTTAACAAATTATGTGTTTTTTTTCCTTGATCATGTCCTTATCAAACGTACTGCATTTTGTTCTCATTTTACAAGGTAAACACAGAGAACATATATATTAAAGATCCCGCTAGATGCACGCCAGTGCTAACGCCTGAGGGAATTGAATGTGAGAACTTTGAAAAATCATTTATTACAATTGGAAAAGTGGTTGCCTGTTAAATTTATATTAAATAGTTAGTACTAACAGAACGAATAAATATTTTTTGTTATCAGTTTAGTGGTTATTGTGGTAAGAGATAGAGGTGCTCCTTACGAATTTCTTTAAAGCTCTATACGCCCTAAATACTTTTAGTGACAGCTATTTCCGTATAATTTTATCATACTCTGATTTATTTTGTATAAATTTTACTAGAATATATTTTTACTGTTGCGCTACAATAATTATAATAATTGAAAACACACAATATTTGAGACAAAACAATCAAATACTCTATTCTCTCTAGAATATTATTTAAAATGACTTAAAATTTCATCTTCTGTGGGAATTTAAATATTTTCGTTGAAAATAGTAATAATCTCTTCATCTAGTACTGATCTAAATCCATATATATTCTATGTGCTAAAAATAATTTTTGGTGTTAAATACTTTGTATTGGAGTTTACTAAGACTATATTGTTAATTTAATATACAGATATTCTGATATTCTTATGACGCGATTTAAGATTTAAGATTTTCTTTTTAAGTGACTCATATATATGTACATATATATTTATATTAAAAAAAAACTAGAAATTGTATAATTTTTTATTCATGAAATAATACACAAACATAAAAATTATAATACATTCTGATTGGAGTTATAGAAAGACTAGCTAGCGACCCATGAGTTTTTTTTTAATATTTTTAATAAATCAAATCACAGTCTTTAATAATTATAATGTTTAGATTATATTTTTTCGTATATAATTTGCTGACTGATTAAGTCAGAGACCCTTTTATTTTCTTGTCTTTCCGTGATGGCTATTTTTATAAATTAACCGAAACATGAATTCGATGATATATAATATAAATTTGTAGCCATTTTCGTAAATATAGTTTTAATTACCGATCTCATATTGTATTTTTCAAATCGTTAAGTTGTTGTCTATGAAGAAGTGTATCGATAAAATTATGAAGGATAATTGTGTTAATATGGTTTTAGAATCACTGGCACATAGTATTATCTAATTAGCTCACTGTGCACTGAAGTGCATCAGCCGATAAGCACTTAAGTCTAAGCGAAATATTTTAGACGAAAGAACAAGTAAAGAGCACTCATGTAGCATTAACTTAAACATAACATATAATGGAATAAATTTATAAATATCAAAATTAAAGTTCCTTTTTTATGTATTACAAAATATTATATTTAATTTCTTTACAAAAAAAATAAACAAATAGTTTACGTGTTTATATAATTTAACAAAATATTAATACGCGAAGCGAAAAGAACATGCAATTTAACAAAGTGTAATATTTTTCGGAGAAGATGTGCACAATATTTTGTTGTATAAAATGTAAATACTAAATATGTAATGTAATATACATGAAAAGGTTTTTTAAAGGAAATAAATGCATATTAAAATATTATTTGAAAATAAGTATGACTTTTTTAGAAATTATAAACATTTCATGCAATTATTAAGATTGATTCCTTTATAGAATTTGATAATAATATTATCGGTAACAGACAGACAGTATGATACAACGATAGTGGATCAACAACGACAGTAACAAAGTATTCCTCGCACCCACAACTGGCAGTACTCCAGAGCGTATTTTAATACATAATGAATATTGATTTCGTGCACTTTAAATAATCACCAGCAGCGCTCTTTTGTCCTTCAATATGTTAATTTCAGTTTAAATCCAGATGCAGTGAACCACTACAATGATCGTTTCTCATTTAATTTTCTGTGGTGTTAAATAATTAATCCCTGATAATAAACAATTTACAAGGCTTTTTGCAGAACTTTGTGACGAAAATAAATATTATTTTAACATTTTACAGAGTCTAGGCGGAAAATTTTCATTTTTAGTCGAAAGTCACATGATTCCAGAGCCCATAAGCACTATTGCCTTCTCCACTGTCTCTACTTATTAACGTTTGTATAATATTTTTTATTAAATATTGCTATTAATTGATTTAAAGGATTAAATGTATGATCTTTAGTAACTGAATAACAACACTTTAAATTGATAAATACATTCGGAACAGAATAAAGCGTAATATATATATTATATAACGATCAATATTATTTTGATAGACCTTAGAAAAATTGTTAAAGACGAATTCTCAAACTTGACTTGAAATTAATTATCTTAATATATATATTTTATAATTTTAAAAAGATCATATATTTTTATATACTTCCTGAATTTTATCAACACGATATTTTTTTATAATTAAATTAATTATTAGAAAGAAAAAAAGATGTATATAAAAAATATTACAACACAAACATTCTGCTTAATATGGCGTCATAAAATTTTGTTGAAGGAAATAATAAGGAGTTAATTAATAATAATAGATTTTGCAAGCGCTATACAAGATATTGGAAAGGATTTATATAACAAGACATTGTTACGGCCAAATTTGGATGTTTGGGTCAACTTCCGGAAAGCGTCCATTAATTGGCATCCTTGTACTTTTCCCATTGAGCTTATTTTATCCCAACAAATCATTTAATTGGGACTAATTCAGCTTTAATATTAAAAATATTCGAAAAGTATCGTTTATTATCGCAAAGTAAAAAAAAATATCATAATATTTTATCGCCGTTTTTGTTTAATTTTAATCTCTCATTTAGTCGTTCTAATCTGATAAATCCGACTTTACGTAGAAACATTAATTATTTTTCTTACATTTTCAATATGTATAAAAATACAGGATTAATTTTTTTTTGTTAAAGTAGCAAAGCTCTATAATTTTTTTTATTTTCATTATATAATGAACTTAATAATAGCGGCCAACAATGTTAAAGGAATATTTTTTTATAGTCAGCAAATGTTTCTTTCATTTCTTTTCTATAAATTGTATAGAAAAAAATATATGAATTACACCAATTTCACGAAATAAAATATGAATTCAATTCTGTTTTAATTTTGAGGGGCAATGAAATGGCTCATGTTACTATTTGTACATATTTGAATAGTGATCCCGAAGCAACAGAAAAAATATCTATGCATATAAATTCATACCGCGGTATCATCATTTCCCGAACGAAAAATTTCGAACTATTCGTTAAAGATTTTGCTATTGTTAACATTTTTCATTGGTAAATAATTATTTAAGTTGTTTTGTGTTAACGTAAAAAGGTGTTATAAACTTTATTTATACTTTTAGTCTTTGGCGGAACATTAATGGAAATATGCAGAATAGCTCTTAAATTTGCGGATTTTTGTTTATAATTTAAGCAAAAATGGAATTAAATCGAAATTTATTTAAGAATTTTAAACAAAAATCCACTACAGGAAATCGTAAACTTTAGTATAATTATTACTTTCACAAAGGTCCTTTTCTAAAGCTTTAGTAAAAAATACACCAAATGATAATATTAAATCGTATTTTTATCGAAATGTCAAACAAATAGGGCCCAAAACTCGTGTATAATAATGACTCATGAAGCAAATTTTATTTTGTAAATTACAAAAGAACTTAAACTTACTTTTTTTTACATATTTAAGTTAATTTGTCTGGTTGGGACAAAGATTATAAAATAATAATTATATAAGTGAAAATTTAATCACATGCAATCTATTCCAGAAAAATGATCTTGCGGTTTTGCAAAATAATATTTCTTAAGTTACATCATCTCCCTTGAACATCATTGATAGAAAGAATGTTTAAGTTTTATTTGAAATAAAATGAACATGTCTTTTGTAAATGTTTAGAGGCCATAATAATTTTAATTTATTAAATGCTTTTGGGAATATGTCATCGTGCCTTGATTACTTCTCTATTACGGTTGGTAAATAAATATTTTTTTGTTTTAAGAAAGGATCCAACTATAAAAGTTTAAGAAAAAAATATGGAGTGATTACCTAATATTTTTTATCAGTTATAATGAGTTATGAATATGAATATTTTGTATTTGTGCATTATTTTGACAATTTAATATTGTTTATAATATCGTTCCTTAATTCGTGTAAGTGTATAAAAAAGTAATAAATTTATTTTAATAGAAAAAAATATTTCTTCATAGAAACAAGACTTTCTTAGTAAATGTCGTATTGTAAATTTTTCACAAAAGGTAATTTTTTGCTGTTGACAAGTTTTGTACAGTTATTGTATTTGCCAATACAGTTTTCAATAACGAAGAGTTTCATAGGGAGAAAAATAAAAGGAGGTCATTATTATACAAAATTCTACAATTCTCAATTTGGAAATCTGTTTTTTTTTAACGGTTTTGATGTATAGAATTTTATTTACTTGTCTTGATTGCAACGTGTAGGATCACTCTATTTACCCATTATCTAAGATATTCAGAAATCATTCGTGGACAATAACCTTTTCTAATGACTATTATTGTCCTATCAACTGCTTGTTACATTTAAGGTACGTCATCATGTTTGCACAAGCTGAAATATTTATTTAATCGGGCTAGTTATCAAAGAAAAGATTATATTATTTTACATTTATCTAATAATGGTTATCCAAAGTCAATGAATTCTATTTGTTAAAGACACACAGACCTTCTGATTTTTTTACCAAAATCTAGGCAGTCCAACTCGACAATTCTGTCTTTACTTATTGACCCCAAAAGCAAGATTGATCTTTGAAGAATTATTTGATCAGATTATTTATAGAAATAAAATAAAAATTGTTGTTGATTTTCGCAGAAAATGGAAGCCGGGCGATCCTTGAAATCTTAAAATTTTTATTTTCAATTTCTTTTTCGTCTTACTCATGTTAATAATTCATTAACCTGAAATTGAAAGGAAATGAAAAATGAAATTGAAAACTGTTTATAAAATTTTTCAATTACAATTAAAAAATTTCCTCTACTCATAAACTTTAGAATTTATTTGAAATTTAATTACATTACAATCATTTCATTGTAGAATAAAAGAAGAGTTTACAAATCTTTATGAGCTGTCTAATTTCTAAATTTAGAACCGCATTTTAATACGTCATTCACGCAATACAAAGTGTCAATGGAATAATTGGAAATGTTTTAGGTTAAATTATACATTATTGATCTATAGTCAAAAATATTAGCAATCTCAACATTTCGGTCAGAAAAAAGTGAACTAGCAGTGATTATATTAATAGAATTAAATCAATATTCATTATGTATCAAATTGAACTCTGGAGTCCTGCCAGCTGCGGACGCTGACAGATAATTTGACGCTACTTTACCAAACCCTTCAGTATTCAGCGGACAAATTAATTGTACGAATAGTTATAAAAAAAACTCTTTTATTGCATCTTGTATTTGATTATATCACAACATAATATCATTTACGGAAAATATATAGTTGTACAGAAGTATTATTTGAATAGTACAACAAAAACCCAATGACTAATGCAATATTATATATATAACAATTCTAGTCATATCTTATTTTATATTTCAGTTTCTGTTAGCATACTATTTTTGGCTAACTCAAAAACAACATTTTTTAAACAAAGGTTCGTAATTATTAAGAATATAATTAAAAAGAAATGAAGGACGTAAAAATAAAAACTATTAATGATTGAAAAAATGCTTCCATTACCAGATGTCAACTGTTTTGACATATTTAAGACATGAACTTCTAAAATTGAAGCACTAGTTACAGAATTTTAGTTACATTCTCGTAATGCTTTTGTACTGACATAATGAAAGAAATGGAATGTCGGTATGTCAATACCTTCATTAAACAACTTCAAATTGTTCAATGAAAAGCTTGATAAGGCGTAAGAAAATATTAAATACGTTACATCAGTCAAGTTATGATATTTCAAAAATTAAAACGCCTAAACCTCTGATTCTTCTCAGAGCAATTTACGTTATTTGTCAAAATGCCTGGGGCTAGTTTCACAATTTCTAGGTTCGAAGGTTTTAAAGATGGTCGTTCTAATATATTTTTAGTCTGTATTAATACATTTTTTATATTCTTTAATACATTTATTATATGAAATTGGAGATATTGTTGTTCTGATCTGTTACAACATGCATATTGCGATTATGGTGATGCGAACGTATTTTATTTGAGATAAAATGAGGTATGTGCAGATAAAATTGTTAACTTTTCCCTCGAGATAGTTGATAGTTCTTCACAAGCTCGCATTTAATACATTTCAAAATAAATTAAGCGTGTTCTAATTGTGCTTCCTTAATACAAAATATATTTTAAGTATCCGGACAAACAACATAAAAAAAATACATATAAGGTTCAAAATGTAAAATATTGCCGGGAAAAAACATAATAAAATAATTTATATATAAAATTAAATGAGTACAACAAAATTCATACCATGTAGAAAGCTCTAAGAATACTTTTCAAGTTTTTTAACACAGTAAACATAGATTTGACGCTATGAAAATTTATATAAACATGTATATGTACATATACTTAATAATTTCTTTGTTAATATTGCCGAATTTGTCTCACGGAAATGCGATAGTGGGAAGAATTTCTTTATGATTTTACTGACTCTATAGAAGTAAGATATTACTTACGCGGCATATTTCATGCTAAATATAATACAAGTGGCGATTATAATATTATTTTTCATTTAAAAACGTAAAAGTTGATCGAGTACTATTAATTATAACTCACAATAGCGATGTCATTGTTTTTGAAAATAGGAAAGTGAGTAAATAGTTTTCTAACAAGTTATTTATTATTGCACTTAAAATGGCCGACGGGATGACCGTCGCCATAGCGTCTTAGAAAACGATGTAATGGACCATGAGAGCCAGACGTGTTTACTTCTCTCGAGAGATATTTGCCAGCTCTTAACTCAACAACTTCTTGTTTAACTTCGCTAACCCATTACAATTTAACCTTTCACGTTCGAACTAGAATTAAAACGATTCGTGTCTATTTCCTCCGTTACCGTTTCTATTTGGTATTTAACTGAAATTTACTTAGAAAGTAATATTCAATTAATAATAATATTAATTTGCTGGTAAAAATGTCGTTACCCAATTGATGCAAATTAGCCATCCAGTGGACAATGTAGCGACAGTAACAAAGTATTCCTCGCACCCAGAACTGGCAGTACTCCAGAGCGCCATTTAGTACATAATGAGTATTGATTTCATGCACTTTAAATAATCACCGGCAGCGCTCTTTGGTCCTTTAATATGTAAACTCTCTTCAAACCCAAATGTAGTTACACATGTACACACTAAAATGCTAGCATATTAATTATGTTTGAGATGTATGTATACAAAAATATTTTTTTAATTCTTTACTAATTTCACATCACATTCTGCCGTTATCACTAAATCAACATAAAATCAGCACCACCAATATTATAACATTACTTATTGGTCTAAACATTACAGTTATCTAAAGCATATTATGAAGTTCTCGTTTCATAGAATTAAATTAAAAATATTTGTCTTAACTCAATTCCAATTTTATAATAGTACCCGATGAATTTTTTTATAGTTCACATTTACCTGCATTTTTATCATTAGAATAATCCAAAAGGGAATTTACAACTATTTTTATTAGACTATTTGTGTACATTGTAGTTTCGGTAGAGAATATATTCAATTGAATATATAATTTAACCTTTGAAATATTGAAGATAACAGTATATAAATACATTTACGACAACTACTTGACAATTCAAAAGTCGGTACGTAAGTTTGAAACGCTATCCCCCGGAGAACTTCCCACGAGGTCGCACAGCGAGATGAAATACCTCAAGTTCCATGATAAAAACTGTTAAAGATAATTATTTTTTTATGTTTATATAAGTCGCTGTCATAAATATGGTATTGTGTAAGTTTTGTTTGGATACAATTTAAATAAGCAGATTAGAATTACCAACTCGTCTGGCCCAGAAATCTACATAGAGTCGGTAAGCATTCTAAAATTTAAAATATGGTAGCCATTCCGACTAAGAAAGCGATTTCAACTAGAGATTAGTGAACATTCATCATATCGTTGAATTTATTTTAATTTGTGTGATCTATTTGAATTTTGATTAAAGTATTTAGTTAGACATGACTAAAAAGTAAATTTGTTCCATTCTTTAAAACGTCTGGATAGTACTTGACTGTTCATATACCTCTTGTTGAACGCACTATTCCAAAAACATCTTATTCACTTTAGATTCAAAGACACTCAATTATATGGAAAGGAATGAGAAACTCAGACAAATATTAAGGAATGCTACGTCTGGATGCGAGGAACATAATGAAAGGATGGAGACCCGCTGTGCATCTGGTTGTCGGATGATTAAAAGGAGGTGCAGGATTTAAACATAAAATACATATGCACACTCTCCAAAGTACATACAAATATCCTACAGAATACTGAGGGACTGGCTTTTCGTTTCGTCTTTTTTTTTAGGCGGACTAGATTAGTTTTAAGAAATTGGGTGGTCAAGAATAATTCCTTCATTCCACAAAGTCCAAAGCAGTGACGTGATATTTGTTTGT
>DVQP01001331.1:0-15986 GCA_018231745.1 Danaus eresimus
TCAATTTAAACACATATGTATATATATATATATATATATATTTATTCATTCATTTATTTAATGCATTAATAAACTGTTTATACTTCTTCCAGCGTCCAACTCATCAGAGACAAGCCCAGCGAACACAGTGAACACTAAAGACAGACCACCCAGTGAAGATAAAGTATGTAAACAAAACAACTGTCAATACATTATGATGTTTTAGAATCAGTCGTTTTAACTTTATACACAATGAAATAATATTATTTACTAATTATATGTCCAGGGTCGTGTGAAGGAGCCGGTGTATAGCGCGACCACGGCGGTGGTGAGGTGTGTGATGTGCCTGGCGGGTGCTGCCACCAGCACGCCGCGGTCCGCGCCCACCGTGCTCGCCGCCGTGAGGGCGGTGGGTGAAGCTCTGAGGCATTTATGCGCAACCGTCGACAGACTTGTCGCCCTGTACCCGCCCGCGGCGCAAAGGTGGGTATCGTGTCTTAGATGTATTGACTGACTGACTGACTGAATGACACTTTATGACTGATCGACGGACTGAATGGGATCGCTATTGGATAATCTTATCTTTCTATGTGATATTAATATATGTGAAGTAATAACATTGGTTTCTTAAGATTACTGTACTTAATTATTTTATTGATGTAATTATCAGGGAGGTTGAAATGGCTCATCAAGTACTGAGCAAGGACATGGCGGCCCTCGTGGAAGCCATGAGGCTCGCCATACACTACGCCAGGACCACGCTGCAGCAGGACTACACCAAGTGAGTATGTCACGGACGCGGGAGATAAGATAACTACTTAAACCTAAACGTCTGCTTGTCAGAGTATATTTGTTGCAATTTATTGTTAAAGAAATGAGTTATAAATATAAATATTGTTTCCAGGAGCATGCTCGCCGCCGCGCACGTGTTAGCGATGGACGCCAAGAACCTATTAGACGTAGTGGACTGCATACGCGAGAGACATCCCCACGTGGACTGGCGCTCAGCTCTGCGCGACGTGTCACCGGAGCCCGGGCCTCCGCCCCTCGACAACCAGACGCTCAGCTCCCAAAACCAAGTGTTCGCGCCCCAATGCCAGACCCTGACTCCCCAAAACCCGGTCCTCAGCACGCAGTCCTCGCTACAAGAGCCTATCAAACCCGACTTCAAAGTCAATCAGCCGGTGACAGCAGTGACCTCAGCCATCCACCTGGACCAGCACAAGGAACACACCAGCCTGCCCGTCACGTCCAACAGAGTGTCCACTCTCATACACAACTTCAACTTCGGGAACGTCAAAGACCAACACATTTACGGTAACGAGACGCAGTTCCAACACTCGCAGTCCTGTGACGACTCCAAGCTGGACCCCGCGCCCTACGAGACGGTCAAGAACAGGGTTCAGGCGATGGCCAAGGACACCCCGGCCATCTACTCGGTATCCAAAAAAATGCTGCCCTTGGACCACAGCGACCAGGGCTGAGAGGTCGGCGGCTTCAGTTCGCTTGTAGTGCAGGTTTCGTTGGTCGGCGTCCCGGGGCTTCACAGGCTATGATAGACTAGTACTTAACAGAGCATTTATTGTGTAAGGGGTGTGCTTGTAATCCTTTGTAGGTCCGATGTAGCGCGGGAAGACAATCTTTGGATTGCTCAATTTTCTTAGCGATTCTTTTTATCGATAGGTTTTTGAGCCTTCACGTGCGGACGGCGTTTGTGTTGCGGCGAGCGTCGCCTTATGAACGGCGCCATTTTTTAGCGAAATTATATTCATCACATATACTCATAACCGACTTCATAAACTTATTAACATTATTATAATATTGACACTGAGGCGCATCGCACTAATTAAATTTACATTACGAAAAACAAAATCGGCGGCCCTAATTTTAATTTTTTTAATAGATAATATACTTTTTATTAGGAAATGTAATAAAATATATTAGACCACTGGAACTGTGTTCAATTTAAAACGAAAAATGAACTTAGTGATGCGCCCAGTTGTTGACAAATAGACATATCGACATATCGGCATTGTTTCGCTTCAAAATAATATACGTGTTGCTTTTTGTGAGTCGTTATTCCACATATCTCTATACTCATGGCGTGTTCTCATGATTTACTTTAAATATCATCAAAATCAAACTAATAAAAAAAATTAAATTTTATTTGTAATACCACTGCCAACACACAAACTATCGCTGTATAAGATTTGTTTCCGACCTAACGTAACGCATTCCACTGACTTGGTTTGAACATGTGTGTGTGATTTCAACAAAAAAAATGATATATTTGGGCATAGTATGTAAATGTTTGTATGTTAAATTAATTTGTAATATCAATGAGTTCATATACATTAAAATATTTTGTTCCATGTAAAATTATTTAATCAAATGACATCAATGTTCTGTAACATATTCGGTTGCTTCAGATGACATGTCATTCGGTTATATATAAATATATATATAATATATATCCGGATGGAGACTGCCTCAGTGTAACATTCATATTAAAGTATTATTTGTATTATTGTATGTAACTCACTTCCTATTTAGTCAACTGTGTCACAAGTAAGCATTTAGTCCGACAGATCCGTATACAGTATTTAAAAGTTATATTTGTTTGTAAAAATGTATAAAACAGAAGGAATGTCCATAATTATTTTAATTTCTATCCAAAGTTTTATTATAAGAATAGATCTCATATAAGCGAGTAGATTTAATTTGGTTAGTTGTACAATTATAACAGAATTTATTTATTGAATTGGGTTGATGTTTCTGTATTGTTAGCGTAGAGGATGTCATTCCAAAGTGTATGCGGCCACAGTCCGATAATACAGATATAATGTTGTGACCGGGTTTCGTTTATGCATTACTGAATAAAGGACAGGTCTATGACTTCGTTTTATTTGATACATCCTTGTATGTGTGCCTAATGTTTAATGAAAACTCATAACTTGTATAAACAATTTATTGTTATAGAAAAATTAAACAGTTTATCCCTTACATAAATACAAAATGTTTAATCAAATGTTCCTAGCACGGGTTACACGAGTATATTTTAAATTAGCTATCAACAATACTTTCCCACGTAAAATTTTTCTTATACTCCAATACCTCTACGTCATCATATAAGGTTAACCGTAGTCACAAGTTTAGATAACCCTCAGTACATTTAAAGATAAGTATGATATAGCGCCATCTAGCGAAAAAAATATGTATTATGGCGCAACAATAGACTAATGTTATTAATGGTTTTTCTTCTAAATGACTAAAAAGGACTTTAACGTCGACTTTGAAGTCTGTGGCTAATTGCAAAGCGATATTGATTCTCACTAAGTTACAGAAGTAACTCTCGAAAAATAAAAACTACTTTTACATTGTTAATTAAATATTCAATACAAACAATTAGAAATCGAATTCCAAGCATGACATTGTTAGATAAATGCTGATAATGAATTAACAGTCCAGGAAGTTGGCGGCCATGAGCAGCTCGAGGGCTATTTCCGGTGCGATGGGGAATTCCGGTATTTCTGTAGAAGAATTTGTGTAGCGCACCTTGTACGTGAAATACATGCACACCTTCTGTAGGACGTGGGAGCTGAGGAGAGATGTTACATTGTATTGAAACAGACAAACATACATTTTACATAAGGGCCACCTACATAACTTTCAAGTATAAGGCGGCCTTATATAAGACATTCAAATAAAAAACAAGTGAAGTAGCATTTCTATAGGTATTTATAACTTTTCATACCTTTACAATTAATAGATATAATATTTCGGATTACCTGATGCTAATCGCTGTTGACCAATCTTGATTACATATAAAATGATATTTATTTTACAAATACATAACATTATTTGTTATTCTATAAGAACTTTTAAATCATATTAAAATACAGCACTGTCTCTTAAATTATTGAATATGAAATAATTGCATTTTGTCATAAATAGATTACAATAAAACTTACAAAAAGGATCACTACATCGTGTAATACTTACGGTATCTCTCTAAAGTTGACCTCATTGGCCTCGTTCTCAGCGAACTGTCCCGGGCCGCTCAGCATGGCCTTTATAGTTCCCGAAGTGAGCGCGTGTTCTCTCTTCACAATGAACTCGTGGCCGTCGGAGGAGACCAGTTTAACGTACATAGCGTCCGGACCCTCACACCCGCCGTACACCTTCTCTTCAGATACTGGATTGTAAATAATTTGGTTATAGGAGATTCACTGCAATATGGTGGTAAAACACAAATTGATGTCAATTGAGGCATTGTCCATGACGTAAACGGTTAAATCAATAGATGAAACTGAGCTAGGGTTATACACATGGCAAGATTTAATATGTGTATATATATATGTCTCGCCGAGAGGCTTGTATCGGAAATATTCCTTTTCATGTATTTATTATAATTGTTTTCAAGTTACCCACTTCACCAATGTAAATAACTTTAGTAATACATCAACAGATTAGTTTTGTATTAGAACTCAAAGTTGTAATACAGAATTTACCAAATAAAAGTTAAAGCATAATCATGCTGAAGTCATTCTACATTGGTCGCTCTTAGGATTCACAGTGGTATCTCTGCTACACAATTCTTGGCATTCATTGTAAGAATTTGTTAGTGTAGGAAATATAATATTTCCATCATGTTAATGTAGCAAATATAATTATTGTGATGCTTTAACACAGTGACATATAGAAATAATAATAAAAAAAAAACATGCCTAATTTATAGCTGTAGTTGTAATGTATTAATTGGTGATAATATATCATTTCATTATACATAGAAATGTAGGCATAGGATGGCTTTCTATTGTTGACAGCCTTATTTCCTATCTCTTTAATGTCATTCTAAATTGATTGAATGTCATCTCACCACTTCCGGATCCGGCTGCAGTGCTCGGTGACCGTTGTTCTTCGGCCACGTTGGTGCCTGATGAAGCCGCCGAAGCAGGAACCGACCCAACATTCTGTTCAGACATCTGTTAAATATTAAAAACCTTATATATATATATCTAAATATATTAACTATTTTTTCTCTCGTAATTAGATAATATTTTTCTATGAAGTTGTTTGTCATACTTGGTACGAGAAAAATATTAGAAATTAAGAATGATTTTTAAATTTTAGTTTATTGAGTAATATTTTAAGAATATATATATATTTAGGCAAAATTATTTTAAAAAAATGAAGAAGGCGTTTTTTTACTTTTCTTAAAATTATTATTTATTTTTAATTATTTTTTGTTGAATTTTCTGTAGAAGTTTATTTTTCACTTTTTTTAAACTATTATTTATTTTTTTAACTAGACACTACTAGTAATCTCGGGAAAACAAAAAATCGCTAATCTTGATTATCCTAGTAAGGATAACGGGTCAAACTGTTTAAAATATTGGGTTGTTATCGGCCCTTTAATAAGCATGACAAATTGTGAGTTAATTCATTGCTTGAAGGGGGTCAGTATAATGTTCCAAGATTCTGTTACATACTAACATACATACATACGTAAGTGTGAAGCTAATAAAAAGGTATTAAAGTAGAGGTTAATATACAATTTCAAATGAGAAATTGTTAAGAAAATAAATAAATAACAAAAGTTGCTATTTCTCTAACAATATTTAATTGATGTTTTATTTGAAATGCAAGTGTAGTCATTATTTAATTAAAAAAAGTAGAAGTGTCAAAATTCTAAAAATCACTGATAATTTCACTTTATGTTAGAAGATATGTTAGAAAAATATTAAATTTTTTAGAGTATAAGCAAACATAATCTAAATAATACAAATTTGTTGAATCAAAATTGCCATCTATGGAAACTTTGATGATAATTAAAGGAACAAATAATCTTGTTAGAGGAAACACAATAATACAAAATTGTAAATAAAAACCCTGTTTCTGTTTTTTTTTATACAGACATTTAGATCATTATTAATAATACTATATATGTTTATATATATAAATCTCGTTTCTACAATTGTTTTCTTCCCATACCTCATAAAAAAACCAAGCCTTTATCTTAATTATGATTGTCCCTAATAAATGGGAATGAATAATTGTAATTTACATTATAATATACTGTATTGCTGGAAAAAGTTCCAGCTATGCAATATGGTTTATTATACTTATGAAGATTTCATAGGTTCTGGATTCATTATTATAATTTATAACATTAGACATCAGCTAACGACAGTCTGCTGCACAGCATTTTTCTGAATTACGGGACTGCAAAGTAATTATTAACCATTTTGAAACACTTTATAATGCATCATTTTACTCCACTATTTTAATATCTGAAATGTAATCTCGCATAACGTCTGAACTCAGTTATCTATTTATCCGTTTTTATAAAATCTTATAGCTGCCTACACTTAAAGAATCACAAAAAAAATATATCCATTTGAATGACACCTTATTGTTTTAACACAGAGCACAATTATATAGCCATTTTTGCATAGTAGTGGTAAAATGTATAATTATACTTTTAAAAAGTGTGGTAAATATACCGGGTGAGCTTTCAAAATTGCATAAAACTTTCGCACCTTAGGATTCTTAATTAATTTAATGCACACAGAAATATATCAGATGAAACCGCACGCAGGTTATTTTTATTTGACAGATTTTCTATGTTCACTATTCAGTGTTCACTGATATTGATTTCAGATGTTCCGGTAGATTGTATAGTTTATCTATTTATTTCTGTATTTTTATATTTTGATCAGTTTAGTTTATAAATAATAATAAAACATTTCTACTATTATTTGGCTTGTTATAGTATTTATCAATAGCTGCCTAAAATCTCGTAGAAGTATGTATTTTAAAAATGGCATCACTGTTGGAATGGTTGACGACGATTAGGCGGATTTTTTGACATGGCTTTTTGGCTTCATTTCATTATTTTGACATTTTGCTGTCAACCGCTACGTATTTCTATGAAAAAAGTAGAATTATCTTAGTTTTTCTTGTTGTCGAAGTATTTTTCACTTGGTTAAAGACGAACATAATAAAAAACACTTATAGAAGAACTGGAAATCGAACTTAAATTCCAGGAATTCCACGAGAACCATGTGACACGAATACGAAAAAGGGCTTCCAGACCGTCAATGTGTCAGAAATGTTTTCTGCCATCACGACGAGCCAGCGCTACCACGAAGCTAATACTACAAGGGCGCGTGATAAACTAACGGGGATATAGGGCAAGCGCGTCAAAAATGTGCGCGAGATGGCCAGTCCGCCACCGAACCCTAGAGCAGGTGCGGAGAGCGGCTCCCAGTTCACGGAGGAAACGGGCGGCCCACGCGCGGCCGCCCCGCAGAAGAAGTTCATAGCACCGCCTGCCTCGCAGCTGCCAACCAAGTTGGAGTACGTCGCTCGCGGAGGAACGGGCCGCAGCGTCAAGCACACCTTCCGAACGGTCAAGTTCGCTCGCAGAGTGCCCACGCTGCCTCCCAAGAAGCCCGAAGGCGGGGCGGGCGGCGCGGGTGAGGCGAGCGGCAGCGGCGCCTCAGCCGAGCGCCGCCCGCGTCGCGACCGCAGCAAACGGCATGTCTGCACCACCTGCGACAAACGCTTCTCCAGCCCCGGCAAGCTGAGTCAACACGTTCTCTCTCATACTGGTGAGCTCCCGTTTTCGTGTGATTTATGTGACAAGCGCTTCAATTCTAAATTCAAACTAGTGCGTCACAGTCTCATTCACAGTGAGTCTAGAGCCTTCGCGTGTACCGTCTGCGGTAAGACTTTTAATCGTAAAGATCATCTTACAAATCATATTAGGGTTCACAACCCAGTTAAAAATATCTATACATGTGAACTGCCCAATTGTAGAAAGTCATATACATCATTGCTAAGTTATCGTAGGCATGTTGCTTTACATTCAGCGGAGGAAGGCAACTTACAGTGCAAGATTTGTGATGAAGTGTTCAATTCGAGACAAGAAATTGTTAACCATCTTAAAGTTCATACAGGGAGCCGAGCACCTAAAAGTGACACTGATAAGAAGTTTACCTGTGATCACTGTGACCGAAGGTTTTTTACAGCAAAAGATGTTAGACGACATCTTGTGGTTCACACAGGAAGGAGAGATTTTTTATGCCCTCACTGCCCACAAAAGTTTGGCCGTAAAGATCACCTGGTCCGTCATGTTAAGAATGCACATCCCGAGGAGTCCTGGAAATCAGCAGCTGTAGGTACATCCAAGGACCCCCTGCCAGAAGCTACTTCATTTGAAGAAACTTATACAGAATATAATATTGAAGACACAGATTTCAACCTTTGGAAGACCATAACTCCTAAAGAAGAAGTGCCAGAGGGACGGACAGAGGTCCCGGCTTCTGATATAATAGTGGAAATACCAGATTTAGGAATCAAAGTGGAGCCTTTAGATATAAAGTTAGAAAATCCTCAATCTCCCAGTGAAATACTCGAATATCCAGTAGTTTATATGACCGACTTGCCATATATAACACAACCAATTCGAGATCCTATTGATGTGCATTTACTTAGTTCCGGTAACGTTCAATCAATATTGCTGGACCCCGGCGAGGGTCCTTCGGGATTATCGAGTCAGATGTTGGGGCTGTTGGAGGAGGGTGAACCTTCTTATCCTAGTGACGAGGGACGGGTGCAGCAGAGGCTGCCGGCTTTCACGCAGGCTTTTCAGACCGCCCAAAGCCCTAAGCCTCCCCCGCCCCCGCCCCCGCCGCACTAAAAGCGCCCGATGCGTTTAGCTTACGTCGATACTGAACTACCTCATTAGGTAAGATGGAGTAAGCTGTATCAGAGTCTGGTTCAGTGCACTAGCGACCTTCATCAGACACTAACCTCTAACATTTGGATACTGTAGGCTCTCCAGATTGATGTTGCCAAGCGGCACGTCACAGGTACACCAAATTGTTTCCGAATTCTACATGAATATGTTATCTAGTCGTGTACGTACTTTCGGACTTTTTTTAAATTGTAATTTATATATTATATATGTGCCCCGTTATACAATAGTTGGGACCAAAGCTGTGAGCTGGATGTGACGGAACAGTCCCATGGAGTAGATACGAGTTCATATTTTTATACATCAATATTTAGGAAGCAAGGTTTTTATAGAAGTATACGGCTCTAGGAAGCAGTAGGCCGTATAATATGTTTTAGAGAGGCTTACTGTCTTCTACACGAAGAGAATACAACGAAGAGCGTATACTTTTTGTTATATATATATATATTTATATCTGATTTACTTTTGATGGGTTTACAGAAATTACTTAGGCCACTCTTAGCTGACAGGATCTGGTAAACTGAGCATTAATATCGGATACAAACATTATTTAACAGTTTTTTTTTTAATACAAACACATATTTACCTCAGAAGCACTAACTGCTTCCTTAGCATTAAGACAATGAGAGTTGGATCTGCCGACCGAAACTCCCAATCATCATCAGTAACTGAATGTGCCAAAATTCCTCCGTACAGGACGGTGAAGACGAATTATCTGCAAAGCAATAATTCTTTTGCTCAATCGATCAAAAGAAATCAATTTTGATGTTGTTAATTTTAAACGTTAACAAACTAAACTGGTATTTACGGGAAAAGAGAAACTTGAAGAAATAGTCTCAGCATAATATTTTTTAGGAGTATGAGCCAAATTATGTAATTCGTTGTAAGTTTCACTTTGGGACTAGGTGAGTGTGTCAAGAAGTCTGTAAAATGTCTTAGGAGTTCAAAGACACGTCTGGTGCGATCTTTGCAGAGGACATGTTACACAGCTTTATCAGGGGCCTCACATTGTTAACTTTTTACGTAGATTTTATTATTGAAATTTCAAAAAAAAATAAATACCTCCGTCGCCTATCGATTTTTGTCGAATTACTTTCACTGTCGATATGGATGTTTGTTATACAAAAACAGAATTTTCGAAATAACTTTATATAAATATCGAACAATATAAGAGGAGTTTTTGTGTTTCCACTCGCTCATAGTTTTATCTCGGATCATTGCTCTTTAGAATGTACTCGTTATTACGATTTTAGACTCGTCTTAGTAATTATTGTCAATTAATGGAAATGTCGTTCGGTTTTTTTGGTGATAATAATATTTTTAATTAGGGTGGATGCACACTTAACTCCTTTTTAAAATCAAATTCAACGGATTAAAAAGACGAAAAATATTCAATTTTTTTGTTCTAACGTGTAGCTGTACTAAATCTTTTTTTTTTATCTCTGAAGGGTTATTGTAGTTTTGCTTTCTTCAAACTATTTCTGATATATTTAGGTTAAAAGTACAACTGTTTTGTTTTGGTGCGCCCACTCTAATTTTATAGACTTCGAAAATTTATTTGATAAAAGGAGATGATTCAAGGTTTATATATTTCTACGTGAATGTTAGGCGTCTAGTAAAAGCGGAATAGTTATTACAGGAAGGATCCAATATTATACTTCATATTCTATAACATGTAAATAATTCTAATCTTTTAGGTTAATAGGACTGTAAAAAATTTAATCTACCTCAATTGCAACTTATTCTTACGTCTAGAAATTTAATTACTATACTAAGTTAGTGAAGATGGAAATTTTAGGTTTTTTTTTTTTCTATTTTGAGAAATTTATTCAATTTAGCGTTCATTCTGCTGTTGACACGTTATTTTAATGTTATGTGCTAACTTCGTCGTTAAAAAAATACACATCATAATTTTGTTTCACACTAATGACAAGCACGAAAATTGTCCAGTATCAGAAATAGCCTTGTTACCTAAAAATCGAAAACAAAGTGCCTAATTTTTTTAATATTAATTTAGCCTCCAGCTTATTTTATATATATCGATTCAATGGGTGACCAGGTCATGTATTTCTTGTATTTTATCACTGCCAAAATTAGCATTATGATCGACATTCAGATGTATTTAGAGTTACTACAATACTAATACAATAATTATTTTTTGGTAAACCGATTCGTTACATGTGTAATAGTTATTATATAGTTTAAACCGCTGACATATAATTTCTTTCTGTCCACTAGTCATACAATGGCAGCAGGTATCTCAAATAGACAATATTCTTATACTGTGACAATAGAAACTACAGAGTACAAATCATCGTCCTAATAGTATTCGCGTACATGTACATAAGCTATATATTATCTAGATTATAAATGTATCATAATTGTTAACATATCAAAGAAATGTAAAACAATTATTTGCCTGCCGATATCTTGTTATATCTAATGTTAGAATCTTCATGTATGGCATTTATTTATTACAGCAGTCTACAGACGATAAATTTTATGTAATGTTTTGTAACACAAAGTGTTGAATTTTTCACATTTTTTTTTTATTTTATTTTTTTTTTAACGCATAATTACTATTGTTACTATTTTTAATGCCGAGTTATTTTTTTTTAAGAACATCTAATGAGTGTGACTCGTTGTATTTATATATATATTTTAATTAAAATATGTTGTGTAATACCAAATAATTACATAATTTTATTTTGTTTACACTTAAGGGTTCGAATATTTTTTTTTATTTATGTAACTTTAAGAGTAAGTTCGGTTAAACGCAACGAAAGTTCTACGAGTGATAATTTTCTTTATGTACGTGGCACAAAATGTCGGTTTCGAAAGGTTTTTTTCTGTTCAACGTTATTGCTCGTAGCCATCCGTAGATCTACGGGATACATACCACATCGGGGCCTTATAAAAAACTGTAGTTGGAATTATAACAAAATGAAAAAAAAAAAATTAGGTATCTACGATATTTTAATACAAAGAATCTATTTTGTTACGCTTTTCATTTAAGGCATTTTATATAAAAAAATAATAATTATATGTATATGTATAACTTTTTATAAAATTTTAAATTCTTATACCATGTTACAGTTGGTCAGTTCGGACAAACATATATATGAATATATAGATTTTATAATTCCTTTATAAAAAAATAAAATAAATGTAAAATTTTGTAGTTGAAATTAGTACTAACAAATTATGTTTTTATGTTACGTAAACCGATTCACCCTCGCAGGAACTCCTTAATGTAATTATATAACGTACCTGTTTATAATAACTCGTTGTACTACGGTCTTCATTGTAATAAATATTTTGAACATCATACATGACTTTTTTTTAATAAACACAAGAACGGCTGGAAAAAAAAAATAATGAAATCGAAGTTATTTCGAGGAATCTCGATAGTATCTCGTTAGCAATTGTATTATTTTTATATGGAATCAGATGATAAAAAACTCAATGTACATACCGACAATTGTTCAGATATATTTTATTACTGATCAATCCATTAACAAACAACATATAGACTTAGAACCAGGAATAACAAAATAAATACCTAACCCACGGTAAGAGAGTTGCAGTGACGCCTCACACGCTGTAAACATGAATTTATATTGGTATAGCGATTTAAAAATATTACATAGCTTTACAAATGTTTACACAAACATCAATTGTAAATATACACACCGACGTATCAATTTGTGTATTAATTTGAACTAAAATTGTACTAACACAACCGTTTAGACACCGGTATATACATACATAGAAAAATATTTATATTTAATGACGATTAAATGCAAGTAGCCAGAGGAATGTGGCGGCGGGGCGATCACTTCACCGTCCTGCGCTTCGTCTTTCTAACTTTACATGTTTTTGGTGTATTCTTTAGTGATATGCCGTCCAAGTTCAGGTCGCCGGGCGCGCCGAGCTCCGCCAGTCCGTTCTCCGTCCTGACGGTGCTGCGGCTGTGCGTTGGGCTGACCTCCATGCCGTCGTCGGAGTCGTAGCTGGTGGGATGCCGCTTGTACTTCCTGTATAGCTCCTCGTCCGAGTCCGCCTTGTACCGCCTGCTGATGTTCTGAAGCGAGCGATTCTTCTGCAGCCACAGATTGACCTCGGACGAGGATTTAGTGCAGTATTCCTCTCTGTCCGACTCGGAGTAGTTCCTGGAGGCTCGTGTGACTCGCGGCGGCGGCGGCGGCGGCGGCGCTGACAGCCGGACCTCGGGCCCTCCGCCGTATATGTCGGTGAAGAACCTCCACAACTCCTCGCTGAGCTGCGCGTGATCCGAACCCGGCTTCAGTACATATGACACGATCCCCTCGATTTCCTGCACAGATGTACATTTACTATAGCTAATATAATCATTATATTAGTAAAGTCTAACTATTCAGGAAATTCATTATTACAAAAATTCAAACACAGCCAATTTCTATCATAAGTTGCACAGTAAGCAATAATTTTCTAATCATCTAAAATTCCTAATAAATTCCTAAATTTCTAATTTTCTAAAACGATATTTAAAACATTTAAGTAGCTGACACCTATATTAAAAATTGTAAAGCAAAATAGCGTCTAATAATATATTATTACAATCCTAATTATATATGTCTATTATGAAAGTTACATGTACTGATACCAGAGACATCAAGAACACCCTGTATAATGAGCTCACTAACTAACTAACCTGTTTAACAACAATGGCCGTGTTGTCGACGGGAGGCGGCGGGTGTCTCGCCTTGTCCCTAACGAAAGCCTGCCACTGTCTGAACCACGCCATGCTGATAGCGAACACCGCTAGGGGGCGCTCCTGGTCCTGTGTTAATTATCAATTAGCTTCACTGTCATATTTATTTTAAGAAAAAATTATAACTGAATCAATTTTGACCTTTGAACTTCGACCTCCTCTTCTATAGGGGAGCTAATGGAAGGCAAAAGAAATTTCTATATAATTCTGATACCATCATAATATCTTGGTGCGGGGCCAATGAGAGGGTATAAAGAATGTGAACAAACTTTGTTAAAGTTTTATGCTACTGTTGTAGACAAAAATATTTTCTTAATACATATAACAGTTCTTACTGGCAATCTATCACTATGCCTAAGTGGAAGTTGGTATATTTACAAATTTTATCACGTCTGGCTGGCCGAGGTGTTTACCTGGAACATAGCGTGTAGTTCGGCGAAGGCTGTGAGTTCCCTGGCTCTTCTCGCCCTGAGTCTATGTTGAGCTCGGGCACACACTCCACACTCGTGGGCGTGGGACACCGCTGGCCCACCGCCGAATCTGAGTCAATTACCTTATTAATTAATTTTCATTTAATTAATTTGACACTATAATGTAACTGTCAAGCTTAAATTATTGTATATTTATTGACAGAGTAATTATGAATGAATCCTCACATTTTAAGTATTTTTTCTTACTACTAAACTAACCTTGTATGATCGTTGCTTATTGTCAGGTTTCCTAATACAATTGTTTTGTCACTGTAGTAGTTTCAAGTCGTTCGTTCGTAGTGTGTGTTTAAGTGGCTTGTATACTAACTGATGGTATAGGAAGTCCCATAGTGGCTGCGGAAGACGGACGGCCAGGGCTGGCAGATGAGGCGCGCGCTCTGGACGAACCCCGCCGTGGACGCACACGAAGTCACTATTGTCTATGGGACCAGGCTCCGCCCACGTATTGAATCTATGGTTTATGGAATACAGATTCTTTGTTTATACTTAATTACCTTTTATCACAGTTTAATTTAAAATATTATAAAACACTTCTAAATGAATTTTAATTGTCACAATATTCTTAATGTTTAAATTATTCCTACTCCGTGCTAGATATTTAAGTATAAGTTACAAGTATTTTCTGAATTCATATCAAATCAAATATCTATATGAATTATCTAATATATAATTTTTTCGTCATTAAAGCTAGCAAACTATTCCCATCTTTGCTCGCACATTTTATTAATGTATTACGTATACTAACTTATTAATCCACTGCTTCGAGATGTAAAACTTAATGTCGTTAGGTTCCGAGTTAGACGATTCTAATATTTCGGCCGCTTTTTGTCTCAGAGCTGCCATTTGTGGATTTATTTTTCTGTAAATAAATGTCACATAATATATCATTATAATAATTCAATTAACTAGGCCTTAACGCCACGTCCAGTTAGCTACACTTCTTATGATTCTGATATCTAAATAGATAGACATTTCCTAAATCCAATAGATAAAATTTATTTTGAGTACTTTTAATATAAGATGGTAATATACTATTTGGGAGGCAATAAAGTCTAAAAATATAGCGATTTTAATATGTGTAGGAGTTTATATATATATATATACATACAATAGATTACCTTAAGAGTGTTTTATATTCTGAATGGCTTACTAATTATAGGCTACTTTCATACAAGCGGTAATATCTATTACAACATATATTTTCGATGAAAAGGCGATAAAAAAAATGGTGGGATTGTTTATTGTGTGGTCACAATGATTGTTTTGTGAATTTAATAATAGACGTATGTACCTGTAGAACAGCACGTAGGCCTCGCAGGACGCCAGGTGGTGGGTGGTCAGCGGCGTCACGGCCGCGTCGTCGAACGAGTACCACCTGTCGGCGACGCGGGCCACGCACGTGTAGTGCCCCCCGCCCGCCGTGCCCGCGTGACATATGACAGCACAGAGAGAGTAGCGGGACACGGATGACGTGCACTCTGAGGACAGACGGGCGACGTTAGTAGTGTAGAGCACAGAGAGAGAAATAGAAGACGAGAAGTCTCTGAGGAGGGAGAGGCGGTCTCTGGTGTGAGGAGACTGACGGTTATAGTATACTTAGGGAGAGAATTACATGCGACACGCTAGAAGATATCTGCATTGCTTTTAAACCGCAGCCACACTCACCTTTATGACAGTAAGGAGCCATATTTAACTCGTTTATCGGAAACGACACTCTTGCCGCCACTTTTGCACTGAACATGAGCTCGTGGCGGAACCGCTTCAGATGTACACACAGTACTTCCGGTAGCCTGATCACACCGGACATCTTCACACCATTACGGAGTTTGTTGCATCTCGAGCAACTGGATATGAAATTGAAAATCAATACAATTTCCGGTATTAGTTTCGTCTACAATATGGCCGTTACTAACATCCTGTCGGGAGCCTCTTACGTACGATAAAATTAACATGCTTTTCTTGTAACAGTATCAACAAGTCTTGAAACGGTATATATATA
>DVQP01001332.1:0-15979 GCA_018231745.1 Danaus eresimus
TTGTAATGTTGTAATGGAACCTGAGTTTACTGCGATGAAGTAACCTTTAAAACAAACACTCGACAAAAATAACTTTCATGGACGTTTTAAGGTTATAACTTGAAACGTAAATTATAATAAAGAATTTGTTTAAATAAGCGATGTCTATGGATAGAAAACCTAAGACAACGCTGTGAGACACGTGACCTGACGACAGAAGGATGAAGAAAGTACATTTCTCTTGGTGGTGAAGGATGCGAGACGCGTGTGGTGTCCGTGTCGAGAAGGTCGAGGCGTGACCAGCACCTCCAACGAAACGGAGCCGGAGGTTCAGACACAGTGGGTCGCGTCCTACTGTAAGGAGACGGTCTCGCGCACACTTCACAAGATTCAGGAAGCTATGAATATTGTTTAGGAGAAAATAAAAACTCAAATTAAAAATGTTCCATGCGGAATGTGATTTCGTTACTACGTACGAAACGTTTAATAACTTCTTGCTAAAACCATTAAATACGCAAATGTTTAAGTAATATTAATTAATTAATTGCTAATTGTTATAACGCTATAATGTCTCCCAAATGCATTATTAACGTAAGACATTATTAAATTTCCTTCTCTAGTAAGGGTACCGAGCTATAACTAATACAACGAACGTTAGCACGAGTGTCAATTAAACAGCACGGGAGGAGTGTGAGTTGTGACCGGAGACAGTTGTGACCGCGCGGCCATAAACTGCCGGAGCACTTTCCCTCCAAGATAACACACTACATACCATCTCCATTGATAAACGACAGAGACATCCACTGGCAGGCGGAGACAGGTGCGACACTAGCTATAAATGTAACAGCTTACAAAATACATCGCATATTTACATTTTGCATCTGTGCGATATGACTGTCAAGTGAGGTGTTAGTCAGTTCAGATCAGTTTGCTTAAACGATGGCATGTCGTGAATCGTTTATGTGAATGTAATCAACGTCGTAAATTAAGTACAATAATCCGTGGAGCCGACGAAGTGTCACACCTGTACAATAATCTTGGCGGAGTAACAGCTTTCGAGTGCTCTCGGACGCATAACGGGCCGGCGGTCCGACGCGAGCGCACGCCAGTGTAGTGTCTGTGAGTGACTGTGTGTGGAATATTGGACAAGATAGCGACAGGTGAATAAAGTTCACGTACTCTAATATTAAGTATAAAACATTATATATATGTATAAATCTCATTATATATATTTATTTATTTTAACTAGTATAGTATATTAGCGGCGTTGTACTTAATTTTCATTTAATGCATTTCCTGAATTAGGTTATTTGTAAATATTACAACTCTGTTTACGATGTTTTAGAATTTTGCGGTCGATGCGGTTCGACGAAGTATGCTTTTTGAAGTACCCTTCATTTAAAATAAAATACAGCTTCTTATTAAAAATATATAGCACGTAAAAACAAAGTAAAAAATCATTAGACCGGAAGAGGTTTATTTATATTATGGCAGACGAATATATATACCGAGACGTTTAAGATAGACAATGATAATGTGTATTACATGTCAATAAAAATTAAGGTTAATAGATGCTACGCTCTCAGCTTAAGGTAATGTTCTAGATGATACAATTAAATATCAATTAGGCCAGTTAGTGGGTCAACGACCTGCCACCGCTCTACGCCGACTTACACAGTGTCACTGGAACTTAATATTAATCAATTTTATATGTTTTGTCAAAATAACCTGAAGGCTGTATGCAAGTTGTCAAAGTTGTTGTTAACAGTTTAATTATATATAACATTTGTTGATATGATCACAGACTAGTAATGGTTTCACTTTCACACGGCTCGGAGCGCGAGCTATTAGGTTATATTATTTATATTTATCAAATAAAATAAAACAAACACTCGCTTCATATATAAATATCAATGACACATATAGCAGACACGGATGGATTACTTCTACAAATATTCACAAAAAAATATTTAGGTGATCGAGAACAACAGAGATTTAGCAATTTTATGGTAATTTGAAGTGATTTTTATGAAAAATATTTGTTCGAGCCAAATTTATTATATTAAAAAGTCACTGGATTCTGTGATCTTTTTCAAATAAAGCTTTAAATTATGACAACTTCATATAATGATTGTTACTAGTTTGTGATTTTGGTGTAATTAGAGGATTTTTAGATGTTTTCTTGTACCCGATGTCAAGGCTACAATGTTATTAAAGATAATTGTATGTCTGTGTGTTTTCTCGTCTGTACGAAGCAACAAGGCGCACAGAATGATATGGAATATTAAAAAGAAATATTGGGAACAATTTATGCCCGAAATTTAATATTCCTCTAAAATTAAGTGATAAATAATTTTCGTTAAATCAACCAAGTATTACCGACCGTTATACATTTAAATGATAGTTTTAATACTACAGTTTTTGATAGAAATAATTACAGAATAAAAGCGGAACTATAATAATATTATAGCGACTGACGAGTTGTGGAATATGACAACCAAAGAAGCCGTTGAAAAAACCACGTCAGGAACAAATTGTAACCAGTAGGACTTAAGGAGATAACATTACATCAGCTCTCATATAGCATAGCCATGTCTGAGATGGTTACTTGACTTGGGTTTTAATCGTCTCGTAGCTCGTCCGCCTCACCAATCCCGCATTCTGTATTAAACTATCATAATATATGTCTAACTCATCTCCATGTGTCGCGTGTAGTCAGTACTATATGTCGGCTCATGTGACAGTGACGTCACAGAATATAGTTAATCATTTGAACCGCGTCTAATGCTATGTTAACTGCCCTCTCCGCGGGGCGGTATGAACTTTCTTGGACCTACAATATTAATAGACGAGTGCGAACGGTGAAAATATGTCTTAAAGTACAAATACTACGATATTTATATGGGAAATAAATTAAATGTCTTTTTAGTGTCTAAGACTTTACCTGAGTGTATGGTTCGGTGCTGTTAGTAGTAATTCTAAAACGAAGTATTTTCCGATCTCCATATAGATTGTTTTACATTATCCTTTTATTTGTTATCCGTATTTAAGAAAGTGACAATTGTATTGTTTTAAACTTACCTAAAATAATATTAAGACAGATTTTATACGGAAGAATTTTTTTTTATTTTGACGATAGCAAACGTTTTATCTTTCATATAACACTCACGAATGTGTGTATGTACGTATGTATTGTTTTAAACCGTCTATAATGACAGGTCTCGGTTTCTGCTATATTAATGGAATGTCTATACAACTATATTATATTTGTATGTCCGTGACATCAATACATCGAGCAAGCACCATTAGACACAATCAATTACTAGTATCAAGTCTGTATCAACGAGGCGGTCATTGTTTTACGTTACGTGATGATAGTCGGTGATCTCGGCAGGTGATGAGAGTTTGTCTCTCAATATAATACTGGTAAATCACAAAGTTCTGTATCTCTTATTTATAGTTCCCCCCCCCCCCCCCTAGCCTGGCTGTGCGGCGTAAAGTCGTAATATCAACACACAGTCAAAAGCCGGTCATAATTTCCTCTACATGATGCAAGTGATCCGTCCTCTGGCGTGCGCCTGGTGCCTGGTGCCTGGTGTCAAGTTGCGGGGACGCGGACAAACCCACGTCGGAAGCACTATTATCTCCAGCCCTTCGGTATCAGCTGTAGCATGTTAGTCGTTCATGACGTCCCACAGACCGGCTCCGGGATGAGATCACTTACAAAGACACATTTTAATATTCAATGTGAACAATGACAGTTCATCGAGTTCGATATTAATTAAAGTCCTACAAAAAACGACAACATTATGAGATCTTTACATTGCCGAGTATTCATTTAAATAAAACTAATATTTTCAGATTACTATCCGTTATTTATTATTTAAAAAAACTACATTCACCCGACATCTCGCTAACTACGCAGCAACCATGATCGCGGGCAGAGGAGATGAAAATGATATTTTGCATGCCGCTAAGTAACCGAAACATCGGGAGTATGTAGTTTTTAAATAATGAAATATTGCATTGTAATCACGAGAGACAAAAAAAAAAACAATATTTCTCTTAAGCACGTGTATTTAAATGTTTTTTTTAGAGTCTTATGTAAGTTATGTTATCGGTATGAATGCTAGTGAAGTATGTTATAATATAGAAGCGTCTAACATATATTTGTTCCAACATGAGATGTCACGATCGATCACTGAGCTGGGTGTACACGGTCCGCTCACCAACAGTCTTACGGAGCGCTAAACCTCTTTTCATTCCGATTCCTCTGACTCGAGATCGCTGTATTCACACAGTCTTTATATTAAGCACTTTATACATAAACTTAGTTAATATTGTTTATTTAACAGATCCGGAGTCAAGACCATAGTTAATTTCGCCAATTAATAACCATCTAGTAGATTCTGACATTAAATGAGATGGCTGATTGTAGAATGAAGCGTCTTTAAAATATTTCAGCCGTAAACAAAAGCGGTGATCCAACCAAATGTCAGCTGTTGACAATCAAATATGGTAACAGTTGAGGTGATCAGGTTACGAGCAACAGACGGGTTCCAATCGGCCGCTCGAGGTCTGACACGGAGTCAGCAGCACGAGCAATATATACAGATAATGGCTGTAGCATAAGAATATTTACTGTGAAATTACAAAAACACATTTTATATCAAGTGTATAGTCGAACAACTTGTAAGACTCGGTTAATGAACGCCATTTGTATAAAGTACGTAGTCTCGAATCCAAAGTAATCATCTATTCGGATGCTCCAGCCTCCGCGCCAAACTCGTCTCCCCGTCACTATGACACGTCGTAATGGTCCATTCTTCTGTTATTTTTTCTGTCGTCCGACGTTCAAACAACTCTTACGTTCAAATAGAAAAAACATGGACTTAGTTCGAGCCCGTGATCTATTAGAACAGTTCTTAATAGTAAATGACATTAAAGGAATCCTGACCATATCTGAGACAGTCTTTTTCTTGTATACACAACGATGAGACAATTAAAGCAATGGGTGTATTGTTTTCTCTTGAGTTTTTAAACATCTAGAAGTGTTGTAGTTGTTTTAGCTCAATGCGTGTTTGTCTGCAGGTAATTCTGTTTAATGACCACGTCCACAAATGAACTGAGTGAAGTCACGTACCGCGACTCTATTACTCCACTATTTTGTAATCACCATTGTTTATTATTACAATCTGTCTGCATTCCATCGTTTATATTAATTGAACTATTTAATTTCTCGTCGGTTTAACTTTTCTTCGTTTAGTTTTTTGTTTATAACATATTTTTTTTTTATTAAAAACACTAAATATTTTATTTCGTCTGAAGCGCCGATCGCAGAGAGGTTGTCTGTTTGTTTGTCTCATATAACGTTAGGGTAATCTTCATTACTTACAAATACATTTTCATTGACACTTTAGTGTTTCTCTTCTAAACCTTGAGACCATGTGAAGTATCTTCCCTCCAACAAGCATTTTCATACTCACATTCCACAAATTTCTATGTTACATTCTGTCTGATGGTCACACCGTCCTGAACCGACGAAGGCTGTGGATGCTCCGCCTCACTTATACTATTTTCCCTTTATTTTTAAGTGTTATTTCACATGTGAATTATGTAACACAATGCGGACATATTTACACGAGTCGTCAGTGTACAAAACGCTGTGAACCCCCAACAATACCGAGTTCTCTAATTTTTCTCATCATTTGTAACAATGGTGACGTAAGCACGCGTGTTCTCACTTCTCGGTACACGTTTATATGACAGCTACCTACAATCATTACACTTCTTCTAATAGGAAATCAAACAATGTTCACATGTTGTTGTGATATGTCAAGAAACGAATGAATGTATTGATCATTGTTTGTCTTCTAAAGTATTATTATATTTTGATTTCAATTGAAATTTTATAAATCCACATACGGAGGTTCATTTTTTTATTCTGTCTAGCAACGAAAGAGCCAGTTAAATGTTATGTTGATCTCGTCTTTTTAACGTACCGAACAGATAAAAAAAAATCTTGTATGTGTCGCACACGGAGGTCAGTCGGAATCAAGAGCCTCTTCCGAATTCGTTTGTAGATATCATAAACCACTACCGCTATAACGTGTAATGCTTGCGCTCTCGTTAAACCCATTAAATCAGTTAACGGTTTTAACGGAAATATTCGATGATTTCTTTCGTTATGGGTTCGCGTGCTCGCCTCTCATAAGGTGCAACACCCCCACGGATACAGGCACACACATACCCTAATGAACGCTCACCAAAATTATTCAGAAGAACCAATTACGATCTGATTACCTACCAAATATACTCTTATTCTGAATGTCAATCTGTGTCCATTCTTAGTATTTATATCAACCGTAGGTACGTTCCAGGTACAATTTTTAAGGACCATTATTATTTGTCAGTATGTTTGTTATATTTATGGCAAGGTTCATGAGCTGCTGGAGGCTGTCTTCTCTCTTCTGCTGAAGAATTCTCCCACGAGCGGCGAGCACGTCACCTTGACGGCGGTATCTCGTTCTTCAATTAAACATATTTTGAAACATATTTTGATACAATGGTGATTGACTTCAAGGGTACGGCGGTCTCTCGAGCGACGTTCATACAGAACAAAGAATGAGAAAATATTTTAAGCACTTATTTTATATTGCCATAGCCAAAGCTATAAATATAATAATTTAATATTCCCTGCTATAGGAGTGCTTGTACGCGATTCGATTAACGTCACATTAATGAAGTCGTATTCGTCTTGTTGACGGCTACCTTGAAAGATTTTAATGTTTATCCATTGTATTATAGTTCATATAAAGCTTTCGTTTTGTCTTGTGTTTATCGGACGCTAATGTTCAATATATCCAATTACCGCGAAATGTTTCGTCACAACCCACGGCCTGGCCGGATAAGCTTTAGATGTTTATCTGATAACAGGCCATTTGCACGGACAGATTGTCGGAAAGCGTTACTTTACTATGCTTTAAATCGCCTCAAATCCTTAATTTATTTGAGAACCGACGTGTTTGTGTCTTCGCAGGTTATCTTAAGACACATCTCGTGATTATTTGCCAATTGCGTTTATCTTGAAACTAACTTTCGAGCCGATGAATCATTTATAAATGTATATGTTGGCTTGAAATGTACTTATGTAATAGTGATAATTAATATTTGCTAGTTGCTTCTTATCTGTCACCACCTCTCATGTGCCGACCACGCACTTTCACTCGCAGAAACTCGTAAAGTTACTGACATTTTATTTATTATCGGTTGTGTAACCTTTACACTTGTTCCGAAAATATTACGTTTCCTGCATCACGGATGGTCTGGATATAAAATAGGCTGTTGGTATCATCATTTCGAAAAGTTTGAGAAAAATATATATTTATTTCTGCATCAAAGTAATGTGCAAACAGAGATGTTTTATTCCGAAGCCTCATTTGACGATGTATACATTAATAGCGATGGAATGTCGGTCCATTTCCGACACGACCTAGGCACATTGCACGCTGGGCGATCGGAGCGGACGTGTCGCTTGTAAATTTAATTTAGTTTTCGATCTTAACTTTATTGAAGACGATCCTATCTGTTTGTATTCCCGGACGTCTCTCAGGTAGATAAGCTTTAGGTTTCCTATTTCTCGGAATAATTTCTCCCATTCAGAACGAGCCGCGTGCAGAACGCTCGGAGCGGAGATTGTGCGCGTGGTGCACCTCTATATGGACACGCGGACTCGGGGTTAGCCATCCGTCGCCGTCCGTAGTCCGCCTAAGACATAATTCCTTTACATTTGTAGGGCACGAAGCGGCGGTCGTCATTATAGCCACTAAGTCATATTAAACTTCCACTAATGTTCTTCTTATGATGCTCACATTCTTATAAATATGATATGTTTAAGGAAAGTGTTACACGAACATGTCACACAGAGATTTGCTCCACATCTGTCACATTCATTGTCGTCATGGGATGGAGAATTAATGTAGTTTTTTTGTATTTACAGTTGCCGTACACGCCCTGCAGCTAACGTAAGTTGTCTTAATCATGAAATAATTAATATATATACGAAATAAAAATTAAACAGTGTTATTGATTGATGTATCAGGTTTGCGTTGAATTAAAACAGAATATAGTAGTACAGATTGGTTTTAAAAGAAAAGCGAATGCTCTGAATCTGTACGAGTCTTTCTACATTAGGAAAATTCATAAAAAAAATATTATTTAATAGAGCGTGGGGTTCTGTGTCATTGGCTATAGAGACCATCGATATGCATGTTCCTGTATTATAACGAAGTAACAACCGATGATTGTTAAATTGATTCATTTGAATAAATAAATATCAAAGAAAAAGTCGTCAACCAAGAAACGCTGCCGAGAATATGGCTTACTTTAAGTTATAGAGCAAACTTTTTTCATTCGACATCGGAAACCAACGAGTGTTTCAGTCGATAATACAATATTGATTGTATGTGGCGGCGTTCACGGATATTGTCAGGTGTTCCGGCGTACACCTGGAAAATGAAGGAAAATGTTCCCGTCATTACCGACGTGGCGATGACTTCAGATGACTTCACACGGCATTTGCGAGGATGAGATATTTTAACGAGCGTACAACAGCTGGTCCCCATTATGTTACGGGGGTCCTGGAGATACGGTTCACGAGTATGGTTGATTCAAAATTAATACAGAAATATGTATACATTATAAAATACAGATGTAAAGAAATAAAAGATATTCATCAGAAATAATCTTCATACGATAGTTGTCATTATGTTTACAACACATCGGCTTGTAATTCAGAAATTAAAGTGTTGAACTCATAAAAATAATATTGCGAGTCATTAAAAAAGGTTTAAATTGTTAATTTTACCTTTAAAAGCCCGACTTTTTTTAAATAAGTAAATAAAATTTGAAGTCCAATTTTGGTGCTTTTGGAACTCAATAAAGATAATATGTTTTTTATTATATTCTGATACTAAGTTGTTCCAAAAGCCATCTCGTATATAAGACACCTTAAGACGTTTGAATTTAAACATTTTCAACGAAATCAACGTTGTTACAATAAACATAATACATGAAAAGGATAAAACGAAAAATTCTGTCTCTTCTGTGGCTTTTTGGGCTTGATTCGTTCTTAGTTCTATTAAATACTAGTCATTTTTATAGCTATTAAGTTTTGTTGCGTTATAACCAACAATGAACGTCCGCTGTATCCTGTTGAGTGACATCAGTTTCCTTATTAAGTTAATAACGTTCAAGTAATCAGACCAGTGCCGGCTGTAGCAACACCATGTTGGAGGTGCTATTGAAATCTGAACGTATGCTAAAACGGAAACTGTAAGGAAACCTACAAAACCACCAAACTGTGTCCATGGATTTCATTATGTGGAACATAAAATCCACACCAACAACGTTCGACATCAGTTGTATTCACCAACTAAACCGTATTCTACTTTACTTTCCACCGTCCGTCTCCTCCGGCTCGGTCTCCCAGCTTCCATGTCCGCTAACTTTTAAAATAAATATAATTACTATGTATTATGGCATCACACAGCTTTCTCTCGACTCCATCTCAATCAGTTCTAGTTTCGGAAGTCACTGACGAAGGAACCCTTCCACCCTCCAGAAAAGTCATCGTTAATAATGTCTGAGTCTTTATCAAATTTTGTTAGATCAATCAAACGACAAATACGTTCCTAACACTGAAGAAATCAATACGGAGACCGAAAGCTCAGAAATCTTAATACAAAATTAACATAGCAGGAGCCAATTACGGCGCAGTTGCATCTAATGACGAGATACGCTATCCCAATATCTAATACCATTAGCGATACTCCGAGTGTCCAGTTTATCATTGCAACATTTAAATCGTAATCTCCGAAGTGCGGCTCTTTATCACTTATATAACTCGCTGTTTTATTTACAACTGTTCGGGACATCGGCTAGGGAGAGTGCACACTACACGCTACACACATTGACAGAAATTGATACAGAACAAATAACGTATTTGTTTTAAAACATACTAGTATTGACTATCCTAGATGGGATTAGTATTGTAATTGTGCCGGTCCTCGTTAATAACTATCATTATATTTTTTGTAAGTTATACTCGTTTCAGGTTACTTTAAATCCTTCTTAAACTAATCACTTAAAGTTTCTGCATGGTATTCTGCACCATCTCCGCGTCCTCGGATGTGCACCGGTCCTAATGTTCCAGCAGGAGATAGCGATTCCTTCGATCGGATCTCACGTACGCACTCCGCTCTCGATCTTCCCACGGAACACTCGCATTGATTATTTTCATCACTAAATGCATCTGCGTGATTCTATTCGATATGAGCCTCGGAGCATCCCGACCGCCCGAGCTGCTTCCACTGTGCTTTGTCGATGAACCCTCGCGTGTTCCGATACACCGCTGATATCTTTTGACTCCAGCTACACTATCCAAACATGACTTCATGAAGTCGGTGTCTGTCTGTCGTGCGACACATTCGTTTGTACCTTGTCCGCACGCGCTCGCGGGTAGACGTCTTACTTTTCATAGTTTTCTCAGAGCAGCGATGCGCAGCAGATGCTTCTCGCTCTATTTAACAAGTTGCAAAACGTCCAACAATACACAAACTACACAAACGCTGCACAAGTAGCTCGGTTAATTAATACACTCACATGGAAGACGAGACGATGAATACTAAACGATGACTTTGAAAGTCAAATTTAGCTTCTTGTCAAATTTATAAAATATGTAACGAAGAAATGATTGTGCGAGTTAAAACATGCCATAAACGTAAATGGACTTGCAAGCCTTTTAATAATCGCTAGATGTGAAGTCACACTCAATGGGTCTCTGGACCCCGTTCAATTCAATAGACCTGTTTCAAACATTAATACCACTTGAAACACACATTTGATAACAACACAGAGAGAGCTCTCGCTAAAAATATCAAAGGAATATAAACATGCATTACGCGGCAATAAAAAACAGTAATGCTTTATTCAATCATAACGATAGTTATTTATAACGAGAACTTTCAATTACATATATTTAAATTACTTCATTATAACAAAAGGCTCCTTTAATTACCAACTTAATCACCGTAGCATAAATTATTTTTATGTGTTACATAGAAAATGAACCGCGGCCGGGAAAATAAAAGAAAGCGAAGTTGAAAAACTGAAAGTTGTATTATTATCAAGTTATCTAACGAACGCCCATACCGAGTGGGCCGGTCTGATGTTCACGACATTACAATCACACTATTATTTTAAAGTTCGTTTGTACAAAAAAGTGTAGTATTTTAATTTTCTTCTCTTATATAAGTCGGTTCTAATATATCCTTTTTTGTATCGGTATTTATAAGGAAAATCTAAAAAAATACGTGTCTTAGGACGTCGTTATAAAATCGTTCGCACGCAATATCCTTTCCGATAATCAGGTTTTTTTTTATGAGGCCATTAAATACATTTGTAAATAAACACTTTTGGTTGCGACACGACACACATACTGTACGTGTAAGGCTAAGTCGTTTCAAAGATCCAGTTCTCGTTAGTGCGTTTGGGCCTATTTTGGCGAAGTAATTGCTAGAAAAATACTACTTCATATATCTTAATACAGAAACGAAAATGGTCACAATTTAGACTTTTTAAATACCTCGCGAACTTAGCCTTAAACACATTCAATTGCTGTCCCAAAGTCAAATATTAATTATTATATATTTTAATTCCCTGGAGCCCTGACCGCTTTTGATGAGGTAACTTCGTGCTGCTCACAGAAACCTGTACTCACAGACTATACGACACTCGTTACTGGGACGTCTTAATGATTATTTGTAACGACATTAATAGCATAGTTGTATTTGTAATATTAAATGCATAAAAGAAAAAACGTTTAAAGTAAGCTAGCACCTTTCACTGCGCCGTGATGGTCGTCAGAGCCTGTAGAGTATAGACTATATGACATTATATGTGTTCAAAAATAATACATCAATAAGGTGGCTTTGGAAATAACGACAGTTATATTCAAATTAGAGTCTCAGAAGCAACATAAACTTATTAGCTGACTGAATAACGAGAGGAGAGACGTAACTGAATGTGAGCTGTAAGCGTCGCGTATAAAAACAGCTATAAAGTGTAGTTTACAGCGTTGACAATAGAAGTCCCACATTTACCACCATAGCCTGGTAGAAAGCGCTAACGAATGCTAATGTTTCCGCATTATATACAACATCTGAGGACTTTCGTTTTTATCTTAACCGACTTATTATTGTAATGGAGTCATGATTTATACTAGTCCGGCTCGTGATCACGACGCGAGACCATTTCACATTCACGACATTTTTCTGATTTAAAACAATATTAGCTGAGTAATGTGTTTGTTACACATTAACATGCTGTCTGTCGACAACTAAGGCTAGCCAGTACGACCTGCCGTCGCTGGATTGGAGGTACTTCTAGACTGGGCCAGTCGAAGTAAACATTCAAATAGCGTCTCTGTCACGAACGAGAGTCCAAGCCTACATACTGTCCGTGTTATTTCAGCGTCATTATTCCGATTCCTCTTTATATGACAGTAACCTAATATTACCGCTTGTCCAATCCGGCGTTTTGTATCGTTATTATTTTAAATTACACAGTTTGATAAATTGTTTATGTATTTGCGCCAAGTTCCCATAGCCTCAAAATGCTAGTTAAAGATAACATTATAATTTATTGATCTAATGTACTTCCTTCGCTCACTAAATGTGAAGGTCGTTTCTGGACTCCACGGGCCTGCCGCGCCCGCCATTCACACAGGCACTTTGACGTTACTCGACTGCTAGTCATTTCGACAAAAACACGAATAATTATATGACACCATAGACAACTTATTTATTTTTATGTTTCACTGACTTCTCAAATTCCGTTCAATGTATTAGCTTTTAATGTATAAAGTTTTCATATATTTTTTCTACTTTTTACAAACAGACAAATCTTTGTTTGTTGTTAACATACGTACGTAGTTTCTCAGTAACGGTCTGTTTGAACAAGATATCTAACAGCTATTAAAAGTAAATATTGGTATACGATATTAGAGAATTCGGAATGGTTTTCGGCTTTTATGTTTATTACTGGAATGACCTGCTGTTGTAATTGAATATCGTTGTAACCTTGGAGATAGCTACGTCATATTTACATCTGAACAATAAAATAGATGCATTGAAGCCTGACCCGCCTCAAGGATACAGCCTTGCTTTAGGAATTATCGAAGTTTATTTCGAATTTTTTGTCACGCCACTTATCATTATATGTTTTTTGATGCTTGTTTATATTTATCTAATCTATAACAAAACAGCCTTGTCCACACAAATAAGTGAATAGCTTTAATTGGTGACGCTTATATATCTTTGGTTTTGTAATCACAAATACGTGTATGAAGTGAATGTGCGTTTGTCTTACGTTAGCAGTAACGCGTCAGACACGCCAGTATATTCGGTTGTAGAGCCTTTAGCGGAGATTTCTTAACACAAGTGAACATATAATAACGACTCACACACGATGTATAACCTTAACTTAGATTTAATTCAATTTAATTAGTTTTCCGCTAAAGTCAAACTTCTATTAAGCTCAAATGTTGTTTGTAAACCAAATGACACATGAACAGTCCAAGTATAATTAGTGTACAAATCCGATTTCTAATTCGTAATTGAACTCTTCTCTAAATAGGTTTTCTTTTGCAACCTCTAAATAAAGGACACGTTCTTAGGCTGATGTTTTATATAATTTAATTTCGATAGTAGTTTAAATAGAAACTTTGGGAAGTATTCTGAATGTATGTGAAGTTGTATAAATAAATAATAATATTCTTAATATTATAATGCTGTCTGATATTAAAAAAAATAGTATTATCAATCTAGGATGTAACACTTTCAGAGAAATTTTTTAGGATAGATTATTCTGTGCAAAAAGTTTTAACCGAGTTAAAAAAGTGATCGCCCAACGTGGGGCTCGAACCCACGACCCTGAGATTAAGAGTCTCATGCTCTACCGACTGAGCTAGCCGGGCTGTGGTGGAACAAGCGAAATCACGTTTAATATATTACAAAACCTGACCTTATTGAACTCTACATGCGGTATTTATATTTTTAAATTTTATAGACGCTGTGTGTATGTATTTGATGTATTTTTATATATGTTATCTCCTAACTTTTCTCTTAGTTTTTTTGTATATATGTATATATATACTAACTTTGAGAATCTACGAAACAATTTCTCATGAATTTATATTCTCTGTATAATAATTCTCTGTTATTACAAGTTATTATATACCTAAAATAGCATTTATGTAATCAAAAACTCCCAACCAGAATCAGAGCTCACGTTTTCAATGAGTCACAATTACTTTAAAGAGGGTCCACAAGGAAAAGCACATGCCGAAATTGGAGAAATTACGATGTTTCTGTGAATGTGATTACATGAGCGTGGTGATCATGCTGTGACCATCAACCACACGCCAATTATTATATACAAATTATTTTAATACAGGCTCAAAAAATCGGGGTCATGTCATTAAAATAACACGAGGTTACAAAAGACGAAGGAAAACCCTTAAATAGGTCCCATTAACAATGTACAAGGAGAGTAGAGTCAGCAGATAAAATAGACAAGAGGAAAAGAGAGCCAGCTATAAACAAAGTGACAAAATACATATCCGATGTTTATTAAAGTGAATAATGAAAGAAGTTTAAAAATTAAACGAAAGAAGAGTAAGTTGAACTGACTGTCAGTATAACGTCGCTTAGATAACACAAACATTAAAGTCTTAAATTATTTAAACTAATTATTGAACTCTACCTTTGTAGTGGAAGCCGGGATCAGGAACCTAGTCTCATAGTGCTGAATATAAACTTTATGTCTACTAACTGTCCCATAAACAGTGTCAATGTTAGAATGCAGGCCCATGAATGTCTACATTTAAATAAGAGGTTTTATTTAGTAATCTCACTGATTAATTCAATCAAATTAAACTACTTCCGTTCTGCAAAATCAAATTCGAAACTTATAAATTATTGTAGGGTAAACACAGACATTTGTTACATGAAAATATAACTTATCCGTTGACGACATTGTTATTTTTGGAATAAGTTTAATATTAAGGTGTAATAAATTTTAAAGGTGAATTAGAGTGAACCACTGAGTCTACATTATATATTCAAGGCTTGTTTCAATTCACAATATTTATTTTCTGTATACAAAAGCGAAAATCGCAAGCAAATAAGTGTGCGTGTCTCGCTAAGAAGAGAGTTTTCTTTGAAAGTGTCGCCGTGACCTTGATTAGATCTACATTTAATACAAATACTGTGAATGACTGAGTTTCATCAGTTGGCGACACCTGGCCTCTGAAACCTCGTGATTGTTTGAGTGAGAGCCTGCTCTAACATCTTGGAGCAGTCCTCATTCTACGACAACCGAACTTTATCGAAGTACTAAATATGTAAATATTAACTAAAGTTACTGCGAGTGATAAATCGATAAATTAAAAGTCGGTCAGCTGGCCAGCGGACCAGTTTGGCTGTTACCTAACAGTCGCCGGTGTTGGGAACCTTTTCCCACGATGTATTTACTTCACGTGTGTCTGTGTATTGTAATGAGCGCGTGTTCTAACATCCAGCTGTCCGTGGTGTCTCCTGCGTCCGCTCCACTCGACGCCTTCACTTTCCCAGCGGAGTGCCGTTAACTCTGTCTTATTAATCCGTCTCATGCCGCCTCTGATGTTCATGGAACACGTCACAGTGTGTTTTTATATTATCTACTAGTTTTTCCGTCGATCAGAACGTTTACTTTCGATATAGTAACTGGTTTCAGGTGTGTGTGTGTTTGTGATCGTGGGTTCGATTTCTGCGCCGGCTCTTATTACGTAACTCGTTAAACAAGTGATATGAAAGCGAGCGGTAGACATTTAGGCGACCCGTTGATATGTTTACAATTAACATGGATCCGTGACGAATAACACACACACACACACACACAC
>DVQP01001333.1:0-15975 GCA_018231745.1 Danaus eresimus
CCTAGTGGTGAATGAGATACACCACAAGATCACTAATTTATCGATCGTTGTAAAAGCCATATTGACGATTGCGAAATGAAATTTATCTAGACAGCCTTAGTAAGCAAATTGGTATAAATAATCCATTCGGGCGATGAATAGAAGCCTAGCTTTATAAATCGCTCTTTTGATACATTTTAAGGATGTTTTTAAATTTAATTTCGCTTGGCTATGGTTCCTTGACTTTTTCGCTTCATCTAAGACCGATTGAACCAGGGCTACCCCCCCCCCTCTCCAGTTGCTACTGTGTTTGGATTTAAGTATTGTATACCTATCATGATCCACTCATAGTAAATGTGCCGGGTTCAGGATTTTATGATGTAAAGCAAAGCTACCTCAACGAATACAATAGTAAATTCACACAATCCTTCCTAGTTTCCTGACTTATTGTCTATACTATAATATATATTTTTTTGTTTTAGGCAACCCAAGTGCAATCAGTAATCAGAACAAATAGTTGACTCATAACAATGGAAGGCAAATGTGTAATTTAGATTAAGACGTTGTTTACAATAATGTATTCTGTCGTTATTCTATCAAATAACATTAACAATTCCATCCTAATGGTCAAAGATTAGATATCAGTTATTTTTCTGTTGCTACAATGTATATACTATTCCATAGACAGACCCGTCTATTTTTATTTCATTACAGGATTACCAATAAATGAACGGATTCTTACATGTAATTTTGACAATTTCATAAAAAAAGATTCATACTAAGATATTTATATAATATAAATAGATTCTTTTCTAACTATATTTGCTTGATAAACATTTCGCAGTAATTATAGCTAGCTCATAAATTTTAATTTAGATTTAATATGAACCATAATTTTCACTCATATTACTCACTCCATATCACATTAGGCGAGCAAATACGTTTGATATATCGAAGGGATTACTGAATAACAGGTCTAAGGTGTCCTATAGATTTGAGATTTTAGTATTATATACAAATGTAAGTCGATGTTGATTGTTGAAGATTAAACGATATTAAATTAAACCAATTCTTATTTTTTGTTTGTACTCAAATATTTTACTATAATATTTCATATAAGAATTGAAGTTTTAATAATATCGAAATATAAACAATTGCGACGACTACTTTATTTCAAGATAACTGTTAATTTATTACAATTTCTTATATATCTGTCGCATTGCTTCACGTGTCCTTAATAATACCGCCATCAATGTTTATTCAGTTGCAGGCCATCGCTAAAGAGTACTTCGATTACTTGAAATTAAGAGGACGCTGTCATCCGTCGAGGATACTACAATAACAATGAGCGGCCAAAAATACTACAGAGATAAGTGACAGCAACAAAAATAATATGAATTGTCGCTGTGGCGTGTGAGAAATATGTTAGTACTAAATGCGTCCGTTGCTTTTTTGAGAAACATGTGGCTATCATGCACTGATTTACTTACTAAATCCACTGTTATCTTTGAGAGTAGGTTAGAAATATATAATAATATCACTATTTTTAATAAGATAATATTGGACTAATCTGGTTTATTATAGTTTTAATTCAATGAGCTTTTTCCGTATTTAACGCAACAGATAAACAAAGTCAGAAGAAACTTGTTTCTTAAATCTCGAGTTTTTAGTACTATCTCGATCTTTTACACATGTTCGTTGGTTCTAGAACTATTCACATCTTTTTTTGACTTCTTTTATTTAAAAAAAAAGCAGAATAGTTGCAGAAAGCAAACCAAGAAAATATATATTTTTTCATTCAAACTATAAAAACTCCGAAATTTTTTTTTTTTCTAATTTTGTATTTAATTGCAATTACATAAATAACCCCATATACGACCAACTTATGATATGTATACCTACATACATTTCTTACTAAGAGTAGGTAAAATCTTTGTATTTTATATCAGTTTATTTAATTTGTTTGTCATAATTACAGTTAAGAAATGGCCCCTCGAAAGAATCAAATTCTTGAGTAGTAAATGAAGAAATTTGTATGATAATAATTTGCTGACCATGGCCCGGGGCAAAGGGCGCCCATTTGAATCCAAGCGACATCTTCTCATTAAAGTAAAAATTGCTAATGACTCTATCTCCATATTTTAACATAAAAACGTCAGCACTCTGGGCAAAATTTGCCTTAAAGAAAAATAAAAGTAAAATTACAAGATACATCTGCATATCTTTTGACGCCTTCACGCTATAACTTGTCACGTTGACGAACATTAAATGTACAATTTAACATCTTTTTGTTCGCTTGAAGACGGCTTTATTGTAAAAGCTCGAAATGTTAATTTTCTTAAAGTTAGTATTGCTGTTGTTTATTACATAAACACATTTTAAATCACTGTTAAGGGTCATTTCCTTTTTAGAAAATTAAATCAATGAATACTAAAAGTAACAATTTTAGTATCGCTAAGTAATGTTAAATGAATAGTTACAGAAAAATGTAAATTCGTTTAACTTTTAATTTTACAAAAAAACATACTATTATCCATCTTATGATTTTTATTATAGGAAAAGTTCTTAGAAAATAAACTGTGACCTTTCTTGTGTTAGCTTTTGTTCTTTGATGATTAAGGGATATTCTGTAATTTTACAGTAAGTTTTAAACTTCGATTTTTATATTCCCCTTTTTTTTATTATGAATTTTTTTATTTTATGCAATTGATTTTTTTCTATTTTATTTATGAACCTTAAACATCATCTTAATCTTATATGATGGGCTTAAAAAATATTTCCTAAATAATTTTCACAGAGTAGGTTAGTTAGTGACATATTTTTTTAAAGGCAGATTAACGAAACAAATATATTGTTTTTATTGTGACATCCATTAGAATATTACAAAATAAATTCAAAAAGTAACCTTATTTTCACTTCACATAACAGTTAATTAAATAATTCAATATGGTGCCTTACTAAATTAGAAGTGTCACAAAAGATTGTATACAGTATAAAATTATTATATTCCTAGTACATTCATCATTGCCTACATTATACTTCGGAAGCACGTCAGGCAATAAATATTCACTCGCCTCCTGTTTGTTTCCACCTCTTAGACCTCATAAAATTAATGTTTATTAATATATGAATGTCTCGTGGTACATTGTAGTAGCTCCAAGATAGAATTTTAAGTTAACTTTGTGATGCCATAAACAAACATTAAGTTCTTTGCGTATGAAGTTTTATTCGAAATTTAATGATCTTTTATTTAGTATAGAATATAAAAGTCTGTCTACATCGTAGAATATATTAAACCATCTTAGCCTCCTGTACTTAGATAAACTCTGATGATGTTCTTTTTGTGGGTAATGCGTAAATTATTTGAGAAATAATTCAACTTTTTTTACATAATATGAATATATCCTTCGTTTTAAATGTATTGCTACTGTCTAAAACACTCATCAACATGATGAAAATTATGTTAAAAACGCTACTAATAGGCAGTCAATATTGAAAAACCAATAAATTATATATTCAAACTTCAACATTATGGAGTATTAACAAAGTTAGTAGTCTTTATAATTGCCTATTTTATTCAGAAGTTACGTAAATTATGTTAAATACATTAATTGTAACAAAGTATTGAAAGGAACAAAATTTTTGAATTTTTTTTTAAACAATAATAATATTAACATCATACAAATTACAGTAGGTAATATATTTTTTTGGCTAAACCGTTTTTGTGTGTGTATATGTAAATTTTCGTCAACGGTTAAGAAAATAAAGACAAGTATCATAATCATAAAAAATATATGAAATAAATAACAATGGAACAAACAATACAATGTACTTTGTTTTTGATGAACATCAAAGTTCATTAACAGGAGAAACCCAAAACGACAGTAAAGTAAACATGATAAATTTAAACCTCCAAATTAGATTTTCACAAATCAAAAACGAATTTGTAATATGATAGAGCGTCGTTATTCTCGGAGTTTTGAATTGCTCTCCGATAACAGATTGACTTTATTGCAATGAATAATCGCCTTTATTCCATTGTAACAGAAGCTTTGAGATAGAAAACTAGTTTTGGACTGTCGTTCGCCGTTCACTCGGCCGGAAGATTGCTCTTTCGATATGATTAAAAGGGTGAGGACTGTTTTATGTGGCAATTAAGGAGTTCTGTTCCTTTGACTTCTCGTTACTATGATGAAAACGAGGAAAATGTGGAATATTATTAAGTGTTCCGTACACATTAATTTATAATCTATTTTTTTATAAATATTCTTATATGTCTCTTATAAAAAAAGTTTTTAAATTATACGACATTTAAGATGCTTTTATATTAAGCACTTAGCACACTTTTCAGAGTCAATATACAATGTGCGTATTAAATACAAAGGGGGAAACGTTGTTCTTGACAATAAATAACAGCAATAAATTGTCTCGTATATATTAAATAATAAGTGATTTACGGCCACACTCCTAATTTTCAACAAGCAACTTTTCAACATTGTATACAAAATATATGAAATTCGAAGTAAACACTTTCTGCTTTTTACCAAAACTGTTAGAAACTCAAACTTTTCACTTAGCTTTTTTTGATGCCATATATAAATTGGATATTTTTGTTCGGCTTGATTTTATCTTGGAATGTATAGTGATTGAAGTAATTTTATTAACTTGCATTAAAAGTGTTTTATAAAATTATATACGGCCATTTTAATGGCAACTTACTAAAGCAAAAACAAAATCTTCGTTAGTTGAAACGAATATATGTATGAATTTTATAAAATTCTTAGTCCTATGAAACTGCAATCCTAATTGTATTATATTTTAGGACACAACTATAAATGAGCAGTATTCAACAATATTCAGATTTTTAGAAGGTTTCTTAAGGGCATCAATAAAGAATTCAATTCCCCTTTGGCTTTGTTATCAAAAATGACAAAATACAGACGAAAACAAAAATATTTTATTATAAAATCGTTTCACGCAAGATGAAGAAAAATTCAATAGCCACTTAAAAAACCATAATCTTCTTATTGTTCAGCTGTGGGATGCTGTTTTTAATGAATCCGTAGGTACCTTAAATTGCGCAAAAGTTCTTCTTTTTCGTTGCTGTATTTTGTTTTTGTGACAGGCGGAAACGGATATAGAGGGAGACAGAATAATAGCCGTCGGAAATGGTCAGACATGGTGGAATCTTATTTTTTTTCTCTCATATGCTGGACATTGGTAGCTCAATTGCTTTGTTTATTGAAATACAGTTCTTACTTTCCTATGTTTAAAGTTCTTTGTTGTTAATTTAACCTGACTGTGTTTTAAAATTACGTGTACTAGAGTTTTAGTAGAGCGTAACGCAATGTATGCACATGCAGTAATGTACGATTTCACAGATAAAATTCTACACAGTTCTTAGCATTCATACTGGGCAAAGATTAAAAATAATACATACAATTATTGCTAAAAACAAATATTTTAAAGTTCTGTGTATTATTGATCTTTGAATTTGGGTTATCTAATTGAGATTAATTAAGCAGTTATTTTAGTTTACGTCTTAATTATTCCTGTCAAAGAAGTGTTACCCTTTTTATGTACTGCATGCTTTGGAAATGTATTGTTTTATAGATGCATTAATGCTTTGAAATTTCAAGACCATTTATTACCATAGCGGAAAAAAAGGTATAAAATGTTTTACGTCAAATTTCTCCTAGTTGACGGAGAGACGATTCAATTCAGGGAGGATAAAATAATATTATCACTGGAGCGTTTGAGTGGGAAAGTCCATTTGTGTTATTAGAAAACTTAAAATGTTTAGGACATCTGTGTCTCGGCAGATAGAAATGATACCGATTTGGCTTATTTTTTAGCCTCTATAATGTGAATAAGATGAATTAATTTTTTTCCTACTGTTTTAAGAGTTTCATTCCGACTTCAGAGAATAATTTTGTAATTCATCGTACCTTGGTGTATTTAACAAATGAGCAAACTTTCTATTTACAAAGGCCTTATCATATCATATAGTATGACATCATATAAAGTTTTGATACAGTTGAATCAATAAAACATTTATATTATAATAAGATATATCTGTTCAAAAAATTTGTTAACCGAGGTTGAATTATTATTTATTTTGATATTTTCAATTATCTTATACTAAATTAAATATCTTCACGAGTATGTGGGAAAATTTCAGCAAGCCGCCTTAATGATCCGTGTTAACAATTTACAAAGTAAATATTCGTACTGACTTAATTAGTTTATCTTCAATGTGAAATATTGGGGAACTACGGGGAATATATTGATTGGCTGTTAAAATAATGACTTTAACTAATGTGAAACGTATCTTGAGGGTAAAGTTATGTAAATAGTTAACAAAAAATATTTCCCTATTTTGTTTTTGAGTTTATGAAATTTAGGAATATCAAAATCAAATCAAATTATAATTTGAATATATTAAAAACCTCTTTTGTTTGTCAAAAGTGTTTCTTTTTTGCAACTTTATATTTCAATAATTTATTTAAATTGTTTCATTTGCATAACAATTTCCTAATTGTAATGAGGGCGTAAAATGTAAGCTAATATTATTTTTTTGAATACTTTAACTAATTTTTGAACGTTCGTATATTATATAGTATATAAATGTATGGTAAGTGTATTTACTTTAATCTTACAAGTCGAACACTGAAAGAACAACAAGAAATGCAAATTTCAACATTTATTGTTATGAAACAGTTTATACCAATCCATACTTTTGTAGGAAGAACTTTATTTTTCAGTTTTTCACAACCAACTTTGGAATACGGTTGGAACAGAGATTTAAAGTTTCTTTTTTTAGAAGATCAATGCAGAACAATTCCAACCAAACGACGGACAGGAAAAGAATTTTTGAAATTCTCGTGGGAGCTGGATATAAGGATAATATAAAACGTTCATAGGCGAATTTGGTTGTATTATATGTTAAAATTTAGACTCTCATGTACAAATAAAAATAAATATCAATCTGTATTTTACAGAATAAAAGAGTAGAACGGCTTGAAAATTCAGGCAATTTGGTTTTAGCACTCAATAGTTAAACGCTCGAAGCTAGAACAACTTAAATGTAAATACTCGCTTGAACCAGATAAACGTTTACAAATACTTAAAAATCTTGATATAAGAATCGTTTAAACTTCAGTTGTTATCATTGAATAACTAAATAGAGTCACCAACTCAACTGTAAAAGAAACAAATTCCACATTAAAGCTGACTGGTAGTAAGAAAACTGCTCTATCCACAGACTTGTTTCATGAATACCACTATCTCCAACTTTAATACTCACAAAGTTTCTATTTGATAAAGAAACTTTAAACTCGCTCCGGCAAATATTACTTGCCTTTTAATAATTCATTCCTCTGTGTAAATAAAAACAATATTTTATAGTCTTATAATTTTTAGAGTGAGACGTTCCGCAAACATTTTGATCTCTATAAAATCCCCTGTGAAAAACAATGCGGTAACAAAATATAACTAGCGTCAGGAAAATAAATACTGAAGTAAAAATTTTAAAAGCTTTCCCCTTAATATCACTTTGAAGTCATATTGAATTAGTTGAGGCGAATTTCTTATTTACCAGTGATTTATAGTCGACACATTCTGAGGTACGACCCGTATGTTCGTACTTAATCTTGATTTACGCGATGGTAACGTCTTGTCCTTGCCCAGATACGATTTTAAATTATTTACGATCCACATATGAAATTTGTCGGGTCTTAGTATAGAAGAAGTTATAATATCTACATGGAATTCAATCCTTTCAATATGTACCTCTCTATTTCAAATAATATTATTGTTTCTAATTTTAACTAAATAAGGACTTTAAACGCTTACATGCCATAAAAAAGGCTTTTTATATAAATGCGACGTTTCTTGTTTGAAGTAACAATATTAGAAAGTGATCAAATAACTCAACATTAAAGAAACTTCACGAAGACTAAAGCATAATTAAAGAAATTAATAACTTCCTCAAATATCTCAAACGAAGTAGGAATGTTTAGAAATATTTTAATTAAGCCAAAAATACTTCGATACATTGAAAGCTTTCTTAGGGTCAGATTTTGATCACAATCAGTTTTAAGAGTTAATTTATAGTTTGACGCGTCCCAACTTGCCACTGTTTTTCGTATCCGCCAATAGACGTGATTGACATTAATTTGGGGACAACATTTTTTTGGCTCAAACAAAAAACTCTAAGCGTTTTCATAGGTCGGGTAAAAAACTCTTTTAAGAACTTCGTTATATGAAAATTGTATTTTTTAGGATTTTTTTACCTTTTTTTGGAAAGAAGTTAGTTAAAATCACATGATTATATAATTAAACGAATAAGCAACTAAGTGTATTAATTGATGTTTAAATGTTTTTGTCTCATTTCCTGTAAACGATTTCTGATTTTAAGTTTTCTAATGTCATTTGATATTTTAGAGGGATGTCTAGATTATAAGACCGTAAAAATGATACATATAACAAATTCCTGTATAAAACCTCTTCCATCTTTATTTAAATAAAAGGGCTTGTATAAAGTTATTTTTTCCTAGACAAATAACTTCCGTTAGTAACTTACACCAAACAGAAAGCAGAGAACATGTCATTTGGATTACTGCATTTGTCTAAAATTATACATGCCACATTAATTCTAACATCAAAGGACTTAGGGTGATAATGGCTTAACCGATTTTATCGAAATAGCACTGTAGTATTAGTGAATGTATATTTTACTATGAAAGCATACTTGGCTGCCTGGCGCCTACAGAAACAACATTGACCGGAAATCTTGATACTTACTGAATCAATAAAATCTTAATACTTACTAGGTTTAACGCGCTTTATTATGAGATAAAATTTATAGCTTTGTTTATTTATTCCGATATAACCAAAATCTATTAGAGTATTGGGATTTAGATCGTTGAGTTGAATATGGGTGTATTGCTTAATAGTAATAGTAAAATTAGGTGTTATTTTTTAGTTAATATTTAAATTTTAAACTTGCTGTCAATAGTTTATTAATTTTCTTGAAATAAAAGTAATTTTATTATTAGAAATAACAGCTAATAGTTTTAATAATCAGAATTAAATTAATTTGATTATGTAGTTCACTTTATTATCAAACACTTTCATGGGTTTTATTAAACAATGGACTATAAATACTTAATATCAACCCGGCTCGTAGATCACCTTAATTGGCTTAACAAAGAGCGGGTTGGTATATTTTATAGGTTAAACTGGATTAAATATTAGCACGCGACTTTACGAGTCACCTTATATATAGTTGAATCGGGTCTTCATACTTTTCGGATATAAAATACTAAGCGAATGCTTGTAACGATACTATTTCTTCCGTAACTTTTGATGTGCCACTAGAAACTTAATGTTGGAAGATTCTTTAGTCAACTTAAAGTTGATAAATTCGGAGGAGTGCGATTTTAATTTGTTTTGGATTTCCAATGTAGTTAAATCAAAACTTATAACTTAGTCATTTAAATTAAAATGTTAATAAATGTTCCGTATTTTTCCTCCTGTACGACGAAAAACACAAACAATAAATATGAATAAAAAAGTAACGTAAGAACACCGCAAATATAGGTAAATAAAGGCCTGGTGACATTTGACTGTCGTCGGTCTATTAAGGGCTCTCGGCAACGTTATGAATTGCCAACTCACATGCAATCGCTGTAAAAGGGAAAATGCGATTTTATACAAACTGTTAGTTGTGGGAAACAACTTTATATGATCACAATAAAATGTAACTTGTGATAAAATGAATAAAATTATTGAATTACCTTTTATACAGCATCAAAACTCGACATTTATAAAATCAAAATATTTCTAAACACTGCCTAACCAATCAAAATTAAAATTCGCGAGTGAACAATAGAAATGCCAATAATGACGTCTTTGTAAACAGAGTGTTTACTTAGGAAAATGAAATGAATATGAAGAATTTAATAAAATTAATTGAATTATGTACTAGACATAAACTGTGTTTGTAATGTAAGAGAAATGCTGTTTTAGCAAATATTATTAAACAATAGGTTTTATACATTTTTATTATTAATACAGCAAAAATGTATTAGAAAACTTTTATGATAGGTTTTAATGGCAATTTTTATGTACAACAAACAGGTTTTTTATTTAAAATAAAATCAGAGGGTTCAGCTGTTTTTATTAAAAATTAATCCCGCACTTCATATCCCGAAAACTAATTATAAAACGGAAAAATATTACGGTGTTTTTGAAATTAAAATAGAGAAAAGAATTATTGAAATTGTAGATTTGACGAAAAGTAAGTTGGATATTAAAAAAAACTAATGTTCTAAAGTTTTTCACTTATAAATTAGCATATTAAATCACGAACAAAATAATTTATACTAATTTTTTACTTTTTTTTAATACATGATAAAAAATATTAAATGCTCGTATATAAACTGTAAATTTAATTATCAGTAAGGAAAATCTTTTTATCGAATATCTATACTTTATATATATATTTTATCTTTACTTTTTAATGTTATCATAATTATAGTTTTATCCACCAATAGAACACAGACGTTCTTATTAAAGACGTTTTTAATATTTTTTAGTTTTTAATATTAAGCATTTAGTTATAGCGGGTAACCGTTACATTTAAGCCACGATTTTAATTAAATATTGCAGACCAATAGAAAACTGTATTGTTTTCTCTTTAAATATTATAAACTTGTTCTACAAAAATATGGGCACAAAAGCTATAATTAAAAATTACTACCCCATTATACGTTCTGATGCTTCGGTAAATCCTGATTTGCCACTTCACCTAGCGTAGCACAAAGGCTATTGCCCACGGCGATCAGGTGCCCAGCTTATAAAAAGAAGAAATCTTAAAAAATGTTCAAATAAAGTCAGCGGTTTTTGATCGTGAAATATTGTTACGAATTTTGTTTTATTCTTTACGTTCGGCTTAATTGATAGGAAAACGCGACATGGGAAGATTTTTTAAGCCTGAAGGCTTAAACCATAGAGCTAAAACAATGTCGCATTAAATTTAATATCTGTTTGTTAAAATATAATATAGTGAACCCGATTTTAACCAATTTGTTGGGTCGGGTATACTTCAATAAAAAAAATATTACTTTTTTTATTGTAATAGAAGTTATAGTCATTCGTGGTATAATTTTACGATCTGTTACTAAAAGAAATGTGTACCAATTATAGTGACAATCAATATAAACAATACCTACGGTTAAGGTCTTTGGAATTGATCCTTATACAGTTTATAGGACATGAACATTGTTGTAATGAACTGTATGAAATATAATAGAACTGTATAGAATGTAATAATCTGTATAATCTTAATAACAATACTATATGAAAAAATCTCTATAGTCTACTGTTTTACAAGAATTTAATAAGTTAAAATCTTGTAAATCTCAACAGCTACTGTTTGCGCCTCCAGGCTATTGAAAATTAAAAAATTGCAGCTAGATTTTTTGTTGTAAATTTGCGAAGTGTATAGTTCACAGCATGGTTCTGTATTTTTTAAATCTAAAAAAAAGTTTTATTGCATCTCTTTGAACTCTTCCATTTTTAACGTTTTTCAGACAATGTTTGCCGTTGATGTTTTTGTCATGGTATTTTTCGGTTTCGCATTTCTGTTTTTATTGTTATAAACAAAAAACATTCGTTTAAAATAATATTTAATTGTAAAAAGACTTTGTTTTAAATCATAATAAATATTCATGTATTTTTTATCTTTCTTATAAATTCATATTTTATAAATTTCCATTCTAGGTCGTACGAATAGGTATTAGCGCTAAACAAAATGATAGCATTGTCGAAATTAGTCCGGAACTTAATTAAGCACTAGACTGGGGTTTAATCCTGGATTAATTGCGCACTGAATTGAAATTCAACAAATTAACATGACAATTTGTTAAAACGGTCTCTCGTTCCAGCAAAACGGTATGCCGAAGTGATAAACTGTGAATGTGTTTAGTGTTTATTGTAATTTTTTTTCAAATGACGAGCAACAACTAGCTCAGTGTGCAAAAAAATAATTTAACCAGTAACGAAATTAATGATTAAATTAAATAACCAAGGTCTTATTCAATAATCAATTAAAGGCATTGTTAAAAATTAGCATAAATAACTGTTAAAACCTTTCCACTATGAAGTATTTCATTTAGTTGTTTTATATTTACGCAAAATAAAATATTGTACGAGACCGACTTCTTAAATGTCTTAATTTATTGGCTGAAGGAATACAAAATAGTTTCTGAGTTAAAAAGAATCAAGAATAATGAGAGGAGAATATTTAAAAACATATTATTTTGCAATTATTGTTTTTATTGTACTACAGTTTTTAGTAATTTAAAAAACAAACAAAATATTTTTTAAATATTATGTAACATTAAATCTGTGTGATACATATGTAAATTAATATAATTCTTAACTATAAAATGTTTCTTGCAAGGTAAGTTCCTATTTATTTGCGTGACACTGTCTTCATTATTAATAACATTATTCCTGTAGGGGTAAATTTTATGCTTGTTATTATTTTGATCTGCAAATCATTCCTCAAATTGACGAATATCATAATTAAATGTTGAAGGAAGGATTATCTTAAAACTCGGTCTCTTCATTTGTTACTCCTCTGACAAGTTAAATCGCTGTATGGGGTGGTAGTCAGTATTCATAAGATACCTTCCTTACAGACATTTCATTATTACCCCACCTATAGATCTAACAACCGATAGAAGTGTATCTCATATTTAATAGAACAGTCATTATTGACTTTATTGACATCAAATGGTTATTGCTTTTCATTATAATATTTTTAAACATATTAACCTTTTTTAATAATATTCTAAGTAAATTCCATGTATAATCAAACTAAAGATGGTTTATCGTGTATGTAGGTGTATGCAGATAACTATATCAATCTACAAAATATAAAAGAGACTTTAATTATTAATTTCAGTATAAATTTCTTTAATTTAGTATTTAATCTTTATTAAAAAGCATATCTAATCTCTAATAAATCTTTGTATATGCTTACCGCATACTCTTTCGAGTCATGACCCGCGAATTGCGACACACGGTAAGGGTGCTATTAAAATGCAATTTTCATGTACCCTTATAACTTGGGTTTAACTAGTTTAGTTGTATACTATACACAAATAGACAATGTTTGGATAAGTTTATTGAACAACAAACCTTTTAAATTTACTTTTCGTCTACAAAATTTTTTCATCAAAATATAATTCTTCAACCGACTAAAGTTTGGACACTTTAGTCGGTTGAAGAATGTAGCTGTAATAAATAATAAAAGACGTTTGAACGCTTAAAACCTTAAAATCAAATAAAGTCCTTGACCAGAATGTCGACTACGCCATACTAAAATTTTGTGGCTGCACGAGAAATTCTAGGCTTTGTATTACTCTAGAAATTGCATTTATAATGCATATTGCTTCAAAAGCCTTTGTGCTTGCAAGAAATTTTCCGGATAAGTCACAAAGAAACCACAAAATAGGTTTAGTTTAAAGAAACCATTCTTGATAGGGTAATGACCCGCAGTGATTTCAGAAATAATTTTGAATTCTTTTCTCAATTATTTTTTTTTTCTTAATCAAATAATTCGCTATTTTGTTAATAAATATTAATAATTTTATAAAAAAAAGGTCATTTGGTTGTAAAAATAACATATTGTTACATCTATCTTACCGAAATATAATTCTGCCCAAAGTTCAAAGAAGGCTTAAGAGATATTTGCATATTTTGGTTTTAAAAAAGGAATACGAAACTCCCCATGTTTCCGCAAGCATATCAATTAGTTGTTAATTAAAAAGCTGAAAATATTGTGTTTACACCGTACTCGTCTCATTATGTAATCTGTAGCCATCTTTGTGCCATAAACAAGGCGGGGTACCTAATTGTTTCATTAGAGAGACGCCCTGCACGTGATTTGAAAGTATCACTTTGTCCGTGAATACCGTCCTACGATGAACATTCGTTGATTTGGTTGTATGATTTGTTGACCAACTGGTTGAAGCCATTATATACGTGAAATATGATGTTTTTATCATGGACATAATATTATATATCATATTTCTAATTCATATTAAATTAAAAAAAATCTATTATACCTTGGTTTACAATAGAGTAAAATATATATAACAAGCGATAAATTGAAAAATTATTAAATCAAAATATAAGAATGAAAAGTATTGTATCCACTGTATTGCGGTTGGGTGGTATAACATAAAAAAAATCAGATACATATATGTATTTATATTAAATCATTCTTCACCCTTAATTAAAATACAAAATAATGCTACTTCAAAACATAGAATAATCACCATGTTTATATTGTAACCTCAAAGCATTTATTAATTTCCCCTTGTTAACCAATTTGACTTGAGCGTCTTCATCAACGTACTATTGTGGTTTATGGGTTTCCACACCGTCGACTTTCGTCTACGTCGGCTCGATCTCTATACCTGGTTTGCAATGCGCTCTTGCAAGCAGGATGTGCGAAGTATGTTAGACATGCTACATACAAACCATTTTAGTATTTACTATATAATAGGAAAATTTGTTAACAGGAATACTAGATATAATCCGTAATTTTATTATATAGCAATTATATTGTATACTTTTTACTTTTTTAACAACTTTTGACTACAGTGTTATATATAAATTTTAATAAATTTCATTTTCAACTTATACTCTCGAGAGAAAAAGTTAAGCGAGAAATAATAACTTTAAATATAGTGTTTAAGTTTTTACACTTATTCCACGGGTTAAGAAAAAGTTCCGTTTCTGTTGCCGAAGAAAGAAAATTCATAATTGTATTAAGTTCCAATTAAAAGTTGGTTGTTCGGAAGAAAAATTAAACATCCCACCGGAGTTGATTGGGTCTAATTTATTCTACAAAACAATAAGATGTTTAAAAAAAACAAGGTGAAAGATTGATGTTTTATTAATTTTCAAATGGAACTTTGTTTCGTACTTCTTGTCTTCGTTAAATAATTTATTTACTCTTTATTTAATATCAAGAAAATATATTTAGTTTATAGAATTAATTCTTATGTAAATGAACTCAAACTCTATAAAAATGAAACATAACATAACAATAAATATAGTTTTTGAGTTAATTTCAGAACCTTACGACGTGAACAAACGATTCTCGTCATTAGCTAAAGGTGATCAATTACAGACCTTCGTGATTACGAAAAACGAACCAACGTACATCCAATATTACTTCGGAATGCAAAACTAAATGACGTATTGTAGTGCAAGAATAGTAATTTATTATCATAAGTAAAAAACATTGGAGTTAGTTAATTATGAACCCTTAAGATCGATGGTAAGTGATTTTTAACCATGAATTTAATACATTGAAATATTAAAGCAAATACCGATATTTTATTTCAGAAATTAATGGTCAATTATGTTCCTGCGCTTAAATCTTTTATATTGTAAAGAAAAATCCATTAATAATTTTAAGCTTTAAGTTCATTTATCTCACAAAACATAATTTAATTCACAATGTATAATTATGATTAATATTCATAAATGAAATATTAAAACTAAATAAATATATATTATTATGCAGGCCATGTAATCTTTATGTTATATATCTGTATATTTTTGCATTCTCAGACACCCAGGTGAAGTATGTCAGTATTCAAATAACTTGAAAGCAGTAATTAGCGGTGATCTTAATTTTCAAAGTCTTAATATAGACGTGCTTGGTTTCATGTACTACATGCAAAATGAACATTTTAATTCAATTTTAAAATGAAATGAAACTTTTGTTTTGTTTCGTTTATTTTATTGGTATTTTTACATATGATGTCTTTATTTAAAATAAGGTTTAAGAATCAATATTTTGGGATAAATCTCAAGATCATAAATCAGCATTGTAATAAGCATTAAATTTTTATCTATTTACGACATATTTACATGATATAAAAGGATACTTAAACTGTAGTTAAT
>DVQP01001334.1:0-15970 GCA_018231745.1 Danaus eresimus
GTTAACGCCCCCGCAACCCCCCTTGTGGGTGGAATTTCGTAAAATCCGTTCTTAGTTGACCTCTATTCTAAAGAAATGTTCCTACAATATTTCAAGTCGCTACTAGTCGCCTTATGGTTCCAGAGACATCGTGATGAGGCAATATAAAGGTGGAAATCTCTTATATATATACAGATTTAAAAAGTTTAGTGACCGATTTTTTAAATACGACCAATATATCGTCGAAAATATTCTGACTTATCAACATTCTGAGAATAATTTGTATAAATAATTTTTTCGATGGAAAATAAATATGAAAATAATTGCAGTGTTGGTTGGGTTAGCTTGACAGCCTTGGCCGTAACATAATAACATTGATTAACATTAATAACCTGATGATACTAACAGTAGACTATTATTATAAAAATTTAAATAAGTTTAATTTTGCACTCAATTTAAATTAAGTTCCATTGCTATACTGATACGTTTATAAAATGATTTTTATCAAAGCAAATTGCTTTCACGATAATTTTAGATTTTATTTTGGATGGTTCTTTTATGTTTTGTTGTGAGTTATAAAATTGAGTTTTTCTGAGAGCCAGTTGCTATCTTACGTCACTTTATGTATTTCCAAATGTCCTTTAACATCTTAAGTAAGTAAAACTGCTATGTGTATTCTTGTTTAAAAACACCAAAATAATAATGCTATACATGTAATTAATATAATAAGTATAAAAACACAATCAAATAAATACTCTACATTAAAAAAAATCTTCTATAATATTTTCTTCGAATAGTTTTTGCACCATTACTGTTTGTCTTTGACGTAATATCATTGTTAAATAATCACTTAGCATTTATTTATATGACCTTCTGACATCGTTATAACATCTTCATACAAGATATGGGATTATTGATAAATAGAAATGAACAAATTTATATATGTAGGTGTTGACAAGAAAATAAAAATTTACATAAAACACAAAAAAAATATCTTTGGTTAATCAAATAATGATAACAATTGAAATAACACATTATATCACATGTAGTCTTTTTTATATCAGTATCTATCACGTTATTACGATGTGACGTCATACGGTAATAATATTTTATTTATACACACTAAAAATGTCTTTCTACATACTTTAAGGAGGTAATATTTTAATGAAAATATAGCAAAGACGAATAATTGTTATTAACAAATAGGTTATCACCTATGTTGTATGCAAATACTTATTCCACGACCGGCTTGGATGTATGAGGTTTAGTTTATGGTTTGACGTATTGACAATTTAAGATTTCAAAATTGACAAGTATAAATATTATTTGCTTAAAATAAAAAATCTTAAGACTGATGGACGGATAGTTTGTATGAATTAGAAATTTATTTATGACTATGATAAATAAACATTATATTAATGGAACTTCTATTTCTGAAATGCAATCGTTTATCTCATGAAAAATTGCGATAAATCCAGCAATTATACTTTATGAATTTCTATTAGATATGAAAACATCATGATGGGAAAATTGTTTGTGAAAATTATAAAGGTTCTTGCTACAATAAAAAAAACATGTATTTTGCTGAAATTGATTAAACAACTTGGAAGTTCTTACTTTGCCGATTTAAAAGTTTTTCAAACTTTCGGCATAGCAAGTTGAAATACACCTTATAAAAAATCACAGGCACATTCTTGTTTACGCTTGTTCAATATAAGCTCAGGTTAAGTTTTTTAATTTCAGAGAAACTATAACTTAAAAGACATTTTTCCATCTGGAGTAAATTAAAGCTAATAAATGAACATTAAAATTCAAAGAAATTATTATACTCTAATATGTAGATTGAAAACATTCATGAAATCTCTACCTTGTTCAACAAAATGATCAACTAGTATAAAAAACAAAATGTACTAAAAATATTCTTTGATATTTTAAGGGATGGGATGTCTTTTAATAATTCTTTAAATTAATTTCCTCTAACAAATTAGCTATCTTTAATATAACCTTTAAAGTTAAATTCTCTTATAACTTTGTATCATAATCTTGTCTTAATTTCCTCAAAAACCAAACCTAAATATTAATTTTAAAAAAAGAAAAATACAAAATTAATCAACTTGACAGATTTTTATCAACAATTCCTGGGTAGAATCGGTCAGTGGAAAGACATTTCAAACTATTAATCCTCACGATGGATCAGTTAATGCCGAGGTGGCTGAAGGTGATAAGTTAAGTATCAATATTTATTCAAAGTCCTTATTTCATATAACATTTATACTATTTAAATGACTCGAATAAAGAAAAACATAATTATTATAACTTTTTTCTTGCTTTAATTGATTTCAATTACAGGCAGATGTGGATGCAGCTGTTAAAGCAGCTAAAAATGCATTCCATCGTAACTCTGAATGGCGTCTAATGGACGCATCGGAAAGGGCGAAGCTTTTGAACAAATGGGCTGATCTCGTAAATCGGGATTTAGATTACCTCATAGAATTGGAAACATTAGATAACGGCATCGTGGTACAAACTAATCAAAGATTTATATCAGGAGCTGTTAACGCTATACGTTACAACGCCAGTTGGGCTGATAAGATTCAAGGAACTACGATACCCGTGGGTAAGTTGTAGTCCGACTAAGTTACTGATAGATTTATATTTAAAGGGATTTTTTTGTAATTCATATGTATTTGATATAAAGTTGATAATATCTCTTCTATGTATTTTTTATTGTCAGATGGTGAAGCGTTTTCCTACACACTGAAGCAACCAGTTGGTGTGTGTGCTATAATCATACCCTGGAACGCACCGGTTATGTTTTTCAGCGGTAAAGTCTCAGCGGCTTTAGCTGCAGGTGAATATGTAGTTGTTTTTCAATTTACATTAATTCGATTGAAGCTCACATCATATTCCCTAAGTAATATTGCATTCATACTTAGTATTCTGCTAGATAAAGAGTTCATACATAATTATAAGGCATAGTTATTTTATTAAACTTGATTTGTAATAATGAAAACAAACTAGAGTAACTGAAGTAAAAAGCGTATATTATATTTTGTATTTCCTTTTCTAGGCTGCACTGTAGTAGTGAAGCCGGCAGAACAGACTCCATTAACAGCGCTTGCACTGGCTTCTCTGGTCGCGGAGGCAGGGATTCCACCTGGAGTTGTGAATGTGGTGCCTGGGTACGGGGAGACTGCAGGGGCGGCTCTAACACATCACCCTGACGTCGCACATATATCATTCACGGGATCTTTACAGGTTAACGGGCAATAACTGAAGAAAGAATAGTTTTGATATTACCCTCACAAAGACAATAATTATTTTATGGCATTCTCTATTAATGAGAAATTTTCGATATTTATTAAAATTTGTTTCGAACAAATTCTTTAATGTACCATTTGTAGGTTGGTAAGATGATACAACAGGCGGCAGGCGCCAACAACCTCAAGCGTGTCACACTTGAGCTAGGCGGGAAAAGTCCTCTCGTTGTTATGAACGATGCAGACTGTGAGTATTTTATAATGGCTTTATATTTATTTCTGTTACACTTAACCCATAAGCTTGCGTATGTAAATTTTACCCTGAAATTGTGAATTTGAATCAGTCTCATGTGTTTACTTACGGTCTAAATCCCACATCGTATGCTCTTGCCAGATGTACATATTTTACGAGTAAATCTATTTAATTTAATTTATCTTCGTTAACCATTTATTTAAAAATGTAATTATTTTTTAGAAGCTTTTCAGAATGCTTAATATTACTTATAGAATTATAACAGTACAAGTATTTGTTGAAAATTATCTTTTACGATTGTTTTTCAATTTTAGTTAAAATTCTGAAGCTCTTGTAATTTATTTAAAGTGGATGCTGCGGTGCAGTTTGCTGCTCTCGGGGTTTTTACCAATCAAGGACAAATGTGTATAGCTGCTTCCCGTCTTTTTGTGCAATCAGGAATTTACGATGAATTCGTTAAAAGAGCTTCCGAATTGGCAAAGAATCTTGTTGTCGGTAAACCAACAGACCTCAAAACACAGCACGGTCCTCAGGTATATTGAACATCATAACTAATTGTGTATATTCGTGATATAATATATAATAACATAATCAATAATAAGTATTCTTCGCTCCATCATATATAGAATATTAAATCGGAATTTATTACTGCCGAAAAAAAACAAGAAACGTAATACATATTTAGTAAAATAAACAGAAAATATTTTTCAAAACTCTACTTCGAATCAACTTAGAACAGTGTAAATATCTTTACTTCTAGATTGATGAAACCTTGATGAATAAGGTGTTAGGTTACATCGAAAAGGGCGTATCTGAAGGTGCAAAGCTTTTGACTGGCGGAAAAAGAATTGGAAAAACTGGTTATTATGTGGAACCCACAGTCTTTGCTGATGTCACGGATGATATGACTATCGCTGTAGAAGAAGTGAGGAATAATTTATAAATACTTTATATTATTCTTAATTTAAAAATCTCTATTCAACTTACAATCTTTATTCATGTGCTAATATTTGATATAAATGCTATGGAAAGGTCATCAACCTCTTGCATGTTTCTTTGCAACTTGAGAACTACTTATTTAGAATTTTGTAGTAATAAAGTTTTTAATCATTTTTTTTATCTACTTCGATGGATGAAATATTGTAGTCAATATCTCTGTAATTTTTTTTGTCAAAATGTAATTTTGTTCTAGATTTTCGGTCCGGTCCAAAACATCTTAAAGTTCGAAACATTCGAAGAAGTTATTGAACGTGCTAACGCTACCAACTTTGGTTTGGCGGCTGGAATATTTACAAGCTCTGTCGAAACTGCTCTACAGTTTAGCAAACACATTGAAGCAGGAATGGTTTGGTGAGTAAGATATTTAGTATATTTTTATTCGTACTACGCAAAAAAATGTTCAAACAAAATTAAATACTCTTCCACAGATACGTGGTTTGCTTATAATATACGCGATTGAGATACTTAATTAAATTTTACGATAATTATTTCATGTTATATTAATTTTTCCTACAGGGTGAATACTTATTTACATTTTGGAAATCAGCTACCATTCGGTGGTTTCAAAGACTCTGGAATTGGCAGAGAAAAGTAAGCTTATTTATTAATTTATTTTGATTTAATGTTTTATATTTGAAATATTTTGGTATAATGTTCAAAGATATTCAAGTTAAACTGTGTAATTCCAACATTTGTTACTTTTGGCAACAAATGCTTTAATAAGTTTTGCTTGCGTATAAATTATTTCACACTTGGTCAGACTTGATATATAGTTGTTATAGACGATATTATGTTTTGAAGGAATATCTGCATGATGAAGGTTTACATTTAGAACGATCAGACGAGAAGCAAAGAGAGTTAAGCTCTTTGGGCCTCAAAGTATCACGTTAAGTGTCTGGACAAGACTTGCCCATTTTGTACAATATCACAAACATAAACATGATAACTTTATAATATTTATAAAATTGTAATGGTAACAGAATCTAAACGGATTTGCCTTGAGCAAACATTTTTTTTATTTAATTAAATTCATCAATCAAGATTGAAATGCATTTTACGTATAAAATTTTAAGAAGCAGTTTAAATAAAAAGATTTATACTTTCTCCCACATTCTTTGTTTTTCGCAAAGTTATTCATGTATAAAGAAAAGTTCGAAACGACTCATAATAACTGGATGATGCTGACCTGTGTATACTTTTTGTCATTATTTAGTGTAATGATTATTTAATTTATAAGATGTTTGTTATATATATATATATATATTGAACAATGGTTTTAATACTTTCTACATTAAAATGTGTCCATTAATTATCTTGTTGCAGTGGACCCAACGGAGTGGAAGCTTACTTGGAACTCAAAACTGTAACAATGAAAGTTTCCAAGAAGTTGCAATAAAATTAGTTGATACGAAACATTTAATTAAGTGCTACGTCATTATGTATATTTAGATATTTATCACACTTTATTTTTACATTCTCTTGTATATCGCATTTTTGTAGTAATAATAAAACTGAAATATCGCTATTTTGACGGTTTTTTGTTCGTTCTTCGGATTTTTTACTTGTTATGTTTGTACAATAAAATTATCTTTTCTCAACTATTAGCGCTTAGCCAACCTAATGATACACTTCCTACCATAAATTATATTGGATGTTAAATGTTGAGACACTTGTTTTTTTTAATTATTGCTTCAAAACTGCCGACCCGTTCAATAGAACGTAAATGTGTCATGTAGGTGACTAGAGGTTCGTGTGGGTTATTTGATCCGTTTTGTCGTTAATTAACGATTAATTCGAAACATGACCTGGTTGTTATGTAAATATAACAACATTATCTATGTAAGGATGTTGAAATCAAATCAATGTTCTTGTTATATCAAAATACCGATGAGAAAAAATTTTGGTCTTGGAATATAATATAGTGTTGTGGTGTGTGTTTTTACACCATCAATCACTTAACTGTTATATTTGTTACCTCTTTATTATACTTACTCACTGGTTGTTTGATAATACTTACATTGTGCTTTTTATAGATGTATTTGATTGAAGTAAAATTTTATCCCCATGATTTTTTGTACTTCCGGAATAAATTAAGTTCCTTTGATATTTTATCATAAATTAGTCTACAAATGAACAAGATACACGTAATTCTTTACGGTTTTTAGGTAAGATATTTTCGATATTAGTAGGCTTACTATTTACGCGGCAATTATATGTATCTAAAAGTATTTTCCTTTCATAAGTATTTTTTGTATTTGAATGTGTGACTTTTCAAATTAATAGGCTTTCGTTTAGGGTGAATAACCTTCAAAAACCTGTAAAGTCTCGATATTTTTGTGAACATGTTTGTAAATGAGGTTGAGACTAAAAATAAAATGAAATAAAACTAAGGAGAAAGACAAATTTCTTCTTTAATTCATAACAGAATATACGTCGTATTTATTTGCGTTTGTTGTTTTAAATGAACATATATTTTTATACTGAATTCTAGTTTCTATACTGCTATTTCTTTCTGTGAGAACAGCGTTTTTGAAGCCACTGATAATAAATCTCTCAAAATAAACCTGTATGGACTTAAACTGGTACATATATATGTATGAGTATAAGGTAAATTTTCCCATCATAATAGTTATTTTATTAATTTTATTTGCAATGTTTTTACCCTTTAATTAACGTAAGAAACATTACAAATAACAAACACTTAATCTATGAGGGTATGTTAGAATAAGTTTTGATTCCTTTAATAATTAAAATTCTTCTTCGCCGCACCATTTAGTTACAAATAATACTATTTATAATTATATAAGTTATTTTGAATTTAATGCATCATTATAATGACAACGACATATTACACTTATAAGCATTAAAATCGGTAGTTTTTAAAATGTTTATTGCCTTCTTTGGCGCCACCGTCACTGGCGGCACAAGCGTTCGACACATTCGGATCTAGTCGTCATCAAGAGTAATTAGTGGTTGGGTAGTGAAAAATAAGTAACTACCTTAGTACTGTGATTGAATGCAAGATAGTGTTTTTGGAAATTGATACAATAAAACGGGGCAGTGTCAAAGGATTATTAACATATACGTAGAAACCCGGTCTTTAAATATCATAACAATGTAATGTAACTAATTTAAGAAGTAACCATCTAAGATTGTTTTATTGTTAAGACGGACCAAATAATTAATAAACCAATAAGAAAGAAATTGTTTTTTACAAAAAAAAAGTATTTACAGTTATGATATTGTTATGAAAATTGTGACGTATTTTGTTTGCAATAAAACATATTTAAAATTACTTAACCTTATTCACGATTACAAAATATAAAACATTTTTGTGGCAGACATCCCGTAAATGACATACACTTATCATCAAATATTAAAGATTTCATGAATATTAATAGGTGGATGGGAAGTTACGCATTTTCATTATGGTTTTGCTCGAGTCTGAAATCTGTTTTACAGCTTTGAATATTTATTTCTCTTCTTGTCAGCGATGGTTTTGGTCAAAATTTAAGAAAAAATGGAGAATTGTGTGTGTAGAAACGGTTTCGTTGACAAAATGTTAAGTAATGACAATACTCTTATATATGTATATATATTAAAGTATATCATAACAGCTTCAAAAACTTACTATCCCATTGAAACAATTTAAAACCAAGTATGAAAGTTGTGAATAAATTCACTAATATTTATACAAAACTTTTTTCATATCTGGAGTATATACCTAAAATTACTTTTTATATCTTATTTAAATGTTCACTGAGGTCGTTGACTCTAGGCTGTGAGAACTTAGCTACACATGTTCATGGTCTGATTTGCAGTGAATATTTGATGGATTTCAATAAATATGTGGCAGTTTGCCAATATGAGTCTTGTTTCCTTTATTACTTTTCTCTCTTATTAGGCATTTCTAGGTCCCTGAATATGGAACAAATATTAAAAAAATTGCTAACAGCTTCACTTTTTGAAATATAGAGTTTTATTATTTTGACAAAAAAAACAGATTTTAAAAAAAATTTAATACAATGAAATGATCTTTTATAGGCTTTCCTTCAATAAATGACTCCAGGTTGATCTCGTTGCAAACTCCAACAGTAGTCTGCCATTCTTTGTGAGTCCCACTTCCTTGAAAACGCATTTCAATTGTCCGAAGATCCTGGTGGAATCTTTTACCCTACTTCTTAACCGTAATCACCCAGATTTTGTCGTAATCGGTTTAAATACGAGTGCAGGAAATGGATTTTTAAGCTCATGTTGCACCCTAGTTCTTTCAAATTCGATAGCTTGGCCTCAACAAGCTCCACGTAGTCGCCAGATTTCTTTTTACCTAAAAAATTACTCATGACCAAAACAAATGAATTTGGATTCGACTTTAGTCATTGATTTAACAAAATTGCAATCTTTCACGAATTTCCTGATCTGTGGCTTAGGTTCTTGGCTAAATTGGTACTTTGAATTAGAATCTTCAATTGGTATATTTCATTCAGGTACACCGAGATTTAAATCATCAGATGATTCAGATGTGGCGGGTTTGTACCTCTCGTTTTTTTAATTGGGGTCATTGAGCAGAACGTAAGTTAGGATGTGGCCACTTTTTTCGATTGCTAGGACTACTTCCTTTTTTTTCACAACGCAGAAGTAGCTGTCGTTATGATAGTTTTGAAGTTCTCGCCAAATCATAGGTGTTTCGAACATTACTCTCTCTTATTCCACTGGACCACAATCGTAGATATATAATACATTTTTGGCATGCAATATGAGGAACCTAAGCTTTTCCTAATTACACAATTTATTTTAAAGTATTGGCGATACGAAGTTTTCACAAAGTCCGATATAGGATTTCGATACTTTGCTAATACATATTCCCCACAAACATAGAAAAAAGAGTCGGGACTAACCACAAACATGTTTTTGACGAAGTCATATGGAAAATAGCAACAAAATATATTGCAGTATCGAATAAAAACGCAAATGTAGGTGAAAATAGTAAATGAGAGTAGTAAGCTGTAACTCAAAAACAAAATCTGTTAGAGAAAAAATGTTATCACAAAAATATGAGTCAATTTGAGTAAGGAACAGGATAAACATTAAGTAAAACAAAAACTCATTCTTTTTTGTTAATCAGTGTTATATATTAATTTCATGAAAATAAAAATAAAAAAAATGTTTTCAATTTTTATTACATATTTCATTAATTATATTTACAAATTCAAAAATGTTACTTCATATTTATGAGTTACAAATTAAAATATACAAGAAATGAAAATAAGAAAAAATTAATAGCCCAGTAATTGATGACCATTTCTAGAAATTACTGTTAATTTAATAACTTATCACGGTAAAGGAAAAACTAAAATTCCTCGGATCATTTATGACAAATTTTTTAACTAATCAATGAAGTGAGGTCTTCTTCCCTTTTAATTGTTTTTTTTAATAATATTATATATTTTAATTTTAACATTTCGCAATATATAATATTGTTGAATCAATCAAATATATTTTGTACACGCATTTCATTATTAGTAAATTACGTAAACTGAGATCGAATAGATAGCGCTTGAGCTGGTGGCATCAGTTTTGAAGTTGTAGAAGTTTTGTATTGTAATATTGATGTACAAGAGCATTTCCTTTCTTCCGTACTCAAAAACGGGCTTCGTATCCTACATCTGCATCTACTAATACTCCTGTGCCTCATAGAGCCATTTATTGCTACCATTTCTGAAATAATCAAATAAAAGTAATGTAGCTAAGTCATAATTCTAAATCCCCTCCGTTGCCACAATGTTTATTGTTGGATTAACTTTTGTTATTGTTTTAAAGGTAACGTTACTTTGCTAGATATACCACAGAATAATGAAATTTTAGAGCAATATTGACGGTGCAAAATGTTTGTGTTAAAACTTTATCGTATAGGCCCATCTACACAGGCGTTTCTTTATTCCAATTTTATAATAAACATTAATATTATAATAATGGTAATTACTTTTATATTTTTTTGTTTATATTTGGAAATATACCTGACAGCGGTATTCCTTCGCAAATACTGGAACGAGGGCAGGAACGGCTCCTCTCATTTTGATTAAATCTCAGAATTCTCTCCAGGACCTACAAATATATTATAATATAAAATCATTATTATTTCTGTCTTTAAATATGAGTATCGGCAACAAAAGCAAAATTTAACTGTTCTAACATAATTGCATAAGTAGTTATGAAAGGAAAGTTACAAATTTACCATTGAGAAGAAACAAAAATCTATGTTATGACAAATATTGTATGGTTAATAATAATTATTATATGCTATCAGAGTTCACGGTTTACTTTAATCGGTTCCTTCAATGTTGAAATTTGTACAGTAAATTTTAGCATACTTTTTAATAGGATCGTATGAACAGTTAATATGCAAACGATCTCATTTGTATTCCTTCAAAAAGTGTGCTAAAATTGACGTCGTTCCAACAATATGCCACCAGTAACACGTTGAAAACCTCAAATAACTCAGCTTTCAGGTTGTGGTAATTTATCAATTTCTACTCTCTCAAACTTTGAAAGTATAATTATTTATTATTAAAAAGCAATCTTCAGAGATTAATTATCTGTGAACTGTTTGTGCTGAACAGTAAATATCCATTTGGTAAAAAGCTTTTTAATGTACCCTAAAGATTGAATACCTGAAACTGTTAGGCTACATTTGGCAGACACCTTTGTACAATTCCGTTTTATTTCCCTTTTATTGCGTTAGAAATCCTAAAGTATGTGTTAACACATTACCTACATTAACTATTTATGTTCGGTTAAATGAAACTTAGACCCTTTTTAAACAAAACTGTTTCATAATGCCATTTAAACATGTTATTACTTCATAAAAACAAATCAGATACTTAATGCAAAATAATTTAAATGAGTGACGTGTTGAAAAAAAGTGTATAATATTTTTTTATATCTCATAGGGACAATGTGATCCAATTATGATATACTCGTATACGGATTTTTTAAAACGTGAATAGCTCTTCTGTTCTGAATGGGACATGCGATTACAATACAATTTTCAAGCATGGGGAAATTTATTTGTAATATATGTTATAGTAAAAATTGCTATTAAATACGAAAATCAATTATTGTAATTTTCATTGGATTTATGAATAATTTTTGAATTATAAAGATATACTTTTAATAATAATGAAACGATTTATTAACATAAAATATCGGTTCACCATGAAAACATAAATTTAGAAAAAGTTTTATGCGAAACGTAGTTTTATATGTATTTATTAAACGAACCAAATAACATCAAACCTGTCTAAATCCGTTCCGGTACCTCACGTTCATATAACCATATATGATTGGGTTGTAACAGGAATGAGACATGGCCAACCAATGGCTTACGAACCATACCAGTGGCATTCCTGGCCATTTGCCCCATTCTTCGTCATTTTCATGTGTCGACCACAACATCTGCAAAATTCATACTCATTGAATAAGCTATGTCGGGAGAGTCTAGGCACTACTATTAGTTAATATTTGATGAGAGGTCGTTAACCTGTGATGATTGAAATCTTGCTACGTCCTTTACTAAATACCAGAATTTGATACTGGTTTCGAATGTAAAGTAGAAGAAGAGTTACTTGTCTATCCTACCTTAAGTTAGTTAGTTGGTTGTAAATTTTTTGGTACATATAATAAATGGTTTAGTTTGTCTAACCAATTACCCTATATTAACTGACTAAATAAATACATAACATTTATGCTTATCAGCAGTTTGATATATTTTTTTTATATTCTCTTATGACGATTGATAATTTCAAAATAAATAACATTTTTAATTAATATTTATTTATTCACTAATAAAATTTTACAGTAAAATTACTAGAAGCTACTAAACTTACTAAAAAAATGTTAAGTGGCAACCAACATACTGTAAAAACTGCGACCACTGTTATCATCATTTTCACCATCTGAAAAAATATTATAAATTTAGAAAATTTAGCGACTGATCACTAAAGTTTGTCGACATCATAGCAAAAAGTAATTAAAAAAATAATTTTACCACTTCTTATATATAAATAGGCCACAATCAATGACATATTAAACATCCTATTTAGTTATAAAATACAAAAGCATAGGAAAATTTTTATTGACCTTAGACTTTTGAAAATGTTTCAAAAGTACTTTCTTTTGAGTTACGTATAACAAGGATAAAGACGGCTTTGTTCGTATGAAATTGAAATGCTTAAGTTGAATGAAGTATTAAATACGTTTTTAATTTTCATTGAAGTTAACTTTGCTCCAATGATGACAACTTCTTTAATTAATCCAAAGCATTGTCGTTCTGGGAACCTTTTTAAGTTCATATGTTTAAAATGATACATATATCAATCGAATTTCCTAGGATGTCGGTAATTTAATATATATAAAAGTTTACTTATTATATAATATTAAACATAATCATGACGATGAATTTTTTTGCTGCTGTTGTTTTACCTTCAGTTTGGAGTGCTGCATTCTTGAATCCCTGACACTTTCAGCTTCTCCTGGGGGTTTAACTCCCCATACCACACAAGCAATTCGACCGTATGTACACACTAAGGCCATGAGAGGTAACGCGAATTGCAAGATCAGCAATGCAATTGTATACTGCTCGCTTTGTTTCACATCCTCCCATTTCTCGCTACATATATCACTGACGACAAAGGTCAAGTTGTCTTTGTATAATTTTACAAACGTATGAGAAACTTATTACTATTGTTGAAACAACATTATCAGATTGTATTAAGATCGTTTGTGAAATAAATATTATTAACGCTCTTAGTTTACAGAAGATTCAATAAAAAACAAAACAATGGATGTTTTGAGACTCTGGTTATCTCTAAAATTTTTAAATTTAATAGCTCCATTTGTTACTGAAATAGCTTATGTTTTTAATGTTTTTTTTTAATTAAAAACCGCATCTGTTACAATTAACGTAGCTCTATGAACTGGAATGCTAAATTATATGAATGCATTAATATTGATAACATTTCATTAATTGCAGAGATCTTTAAAAATATAACGTATGTTTTAGCCCAAAACATTTTCAGAGAGTTTTCCAGTATTTGGGATGGTATTATCACATTAAACGAATATCGCCTTTGTGTGTAACTTTATTATACTTTTATGGGTTCCCGAGAAATTATTACCATATATCATACTGGTAATATGACTACAGTTTTCTATACTATACGAGTGACAGTAAATAAAATAATGACTAAACAGTTTAATTATAGGAAAAATAGAGTTTTTATAATGATAATTTTCTTTTACGTAAAAAAAAAAAGAAAATTATACTTACAGTTCGCAAACTTGATGCCATAATGAAGGTCTTTGTAATTGAGAGACAATAAGTATCGGAGCCGCAGTCGCGAGAGCACCTAACCAGACAGCACTCATAACAAGCTTAGCTGCAGTTTTTCCTAACCGAGGTCGAAGAGGACGAGTAATCACAAAATATCTATCAATCGATATAGCGAGTAGCGTGTAGGCACTAACCAACACTGATACAGCTTGAGAGTAATTTACAACCTTACACATCACCCCACCAAACGGCCAATATCGTAATATGAGCATAGAAACGAAAGAAAATGGTACACAAAATAATGTCATCAGTATATCACCCACAGCTAGGTTTAATATAAAATAGTTTGTTACTGTTTTCATGCGAGGAGAAGATTGCACAACACAGCACACCAGCCCATTGCCTAGTAATGCAACAATGAAAACAATTCCATACATTATATAGACGCATGTCTGGAAGGTGCTAGAGGATAAATAATCTTCTGGTTCTGGTTCTAAAATGCAGACCATACCAAGTGGTAACGTATAATTGTTCCTAGTGTCATTCAATATAAGAGATGCATTAAGGCATGAAAGATCCTCATCTATCGTGATATTCGTATCCATCATTATTTTCTTTACAATTTTGAGCTTTATAGTCTTTCAAGAGCTTCCATTTGTGATGTTATCTGAAAATAGGACATATGCATTAATTATATGCCCAGTATCTATTCTAATATGTCTAATTTAATACTTATTTCAGAAACTTTCGTCGTTATTGTATTAATTTTTCTATATTCAAATCAAGGTGCAAGGAAGGAAAAATATTTTTAATGGAATTTGTTGGACTTACATGTCATAAAATCGAAGAATTGTCATTACTTATAGAAAACGTTTCTCCTTTCTTGGTAATACTAATATATTCTATAAGTTATCTGTTGCTAACACAAAGTTATAATGTATTTATATAATTCATATCCGGACCAATATCTCTTTGATGTGGACAATTGATATACATAATCATATATATGAGCAAAACAAATTGATCCCTAACGTTCATTTAGGAGAGGAGTTAAGACATTTGGGTGATAAAAATTTTGTTTACAATTACATAAAAACGGGAAGAAGAAAAAATTGTATATATAGAAAACTCAATCTGATATACAAGCTTAAAAATTTAAATTTTACCACTCAAAGATTGGAAACGCTGAGTGATTTAATTAATAGCTCAGAACTTGTTGTGGTCACAGTAAAACATCCATATCGTGAAATTGGTGTTATGGCTTTAATGAAACGCACGCGACGCTTTGGGGCAATCATAGGACAGAGCTTATAGCGAAATTTGTATCGTGGCTGACATGCTGTTCGATCTCAACGAGTTGTGGCAGTAAAAAATCCATGTAGCGTAAGGAATATTATTTGATTACGATGCACTCTACTTTCCCATATAGATCCTGCTAGCTTTAAGCTGGAAACGTTTGGTAGATGCCCTTAGGGAATATTTTGTATTTTATAAAATCACTGTATAATGTGTCTGTCATAAATTACGGAACACAATACAATAAACATTTTTAAATTACTCATAATCTACAAAAAATAACTAAATATATATTTTTTATGACCATTAAAATTCTGTCAAGTAATAAAAATATTCAACACAAACATAAATATTAATTGATCACCCATAAACCATTAAAATGTACTTATTTACAAATTATAGTTATATTATATAATTATGATATATAATTGTTGAAAATGAGTAAGTTAACTAAGTTTATTTTAATGTTATTAATATAACGTAGATAATGGAAATGGTATTACGTCAATTAATATAATATAATAAAACATAATGAATGTGCTAACATCAAAGTAATCTGATTAATGAATAATATCTATTTTATGAAATTCCCTCATTGTTTAAAGTGTACGTGTAAACTTGTTGAATAAATATTTGTTTTTATTCGTTACTTATATTGACCTTTTACAAAAATGCATATGGATTTAAATTTCCTTAAAAAATTTATGGAAACTCTCAACATCGGTTCCGTCCAAATTTCAAAGGACTCTTAGAATAATGTTAGAAACCGAGCTTGAAATACAGAAAAATATATATAATATAGTTTTATGTCGGTTTTTCAAAAAATTAAATTTCCAAGTCCATGTTTAACAA
>DVQP01001335.1:0-15968 GCA_018231745.1 Danaus eresimus
CTTTTAGTTTGGGAAGTAAGTTTTCTCATACTTGTTGTAAAACATTACAAAGAACGTGAACTCTATCCATTCATCTATCTCTGTACACACATCAGACTTTCAAATATGTATACGTTGTTATGTTTACTAATGATAAAGTCTGAACTACCAACCGATTCCTTAACTTCTAGAAGTAATAAACTAACTGAAACTTCAGATATTTTTAAGAACGTTTCTAGAATCACAGAAATTATGTATTCACGTAGTGAAGTACATGAAGCTAAGAAAACCCAGTAGTTACATAAGACCAGAATCTGATCAAATCGACAGCAGAGCGTACTCCGAATGAAAGTATAACATATTAATGAAATTTCGTGACATACGCCGCGCGGCGACGACGTCATGGCAGATATCAAAAAGTAATTCAATAATGGCTTACAAACACGGGTGGAAATATAAAGGGAAAAAATTTCTCCAGCACCAACATAAACCAAGCTTTCATACTGCGAACCGTTGTATGTGTTCCCAGATGGATTGGTTAAATATCTCGATAAAAACATCAGCTTGGAGGGACTGACCAAGTGTAGCGACGAACATTGTTCACACTCAAACAGTTTACATACGACACACAATCCACACAAAATAAAGTCATTTATATCAGTTTCCAGTCACTAACATTACAGCAATGGTTTCGTTTACCTGTACTATTTATTTAAACTCTTAACATTTTGAGTTTTCTATTTCCTCTATTGAAGCCCTCTGCGGGCCCGATGTGAAAAACAACTACATATATTCAAAGATGACTTCAGGATAATTCATGTCTTGTAATTCTATCGATGTCTGCCAAGATCACATTATTTATAAACGTTTGAAATTGAAAACAATTAAAGTTCAAATACATTGGGGAAGGCCGTCAAGTTTCGTCTATGATGGAACTGGTTGGAAGACAGAATAATTAATGAAAACTGAATTTGTTTTAATGTGTACAGTACAGTCTCAGGCGGCCGGATTCTCACAGATCACAAACTACCTTGTGCACGTCGATCACGATCTTAATAAATCAGTGACCTCCCATTACACCTTCGAAACATCGGCGGGGAGTCCAGGAGTCGCATCATGAATCAGTAATGACGGAGTCACCCCTGACCGCACCCCGCACACGAAACATGAATTCTTTATGTCACCCTCCTGTGCAGCCGACTATTCCTCACCTATAAATAACGGGGCTTTTTTCCTAAACGCCGCCTTTATCGATGACATCAAACGGCAATCTTTTAACTCCACGAATCAATGTAAATCGAGATAAACAATTAAGATTAACGGAGATGATTCGTTCCATCACAATTATTTTTAATGAAAGGCTGCCGCCATGGCATGAGAGGCAGCGGTCGTTAATAGAAGAAAAGATCATGACGAACACCGCAGCGAACCCATCAACTACCAAATTCAAATCAAGGTCGACGGATATTAAAAATGTGTGTTCAAATGAAGTTTGTTTACTTACAAACCTTTTAAGCCGAAATGTACAAAGCCACGAAGAAGAAATTGCTACTAGGATATAATATTAAATTTAAATGGGTTCACTAATTACAATTAACGTTAAGCATTTCGGTAAGGAAGATAAGTTACAACATTGACCCTCGGGTCGGGGCTGTTACGTGTTCCGTCTTCAGAGAAATTTAGATTTTCAAATAATGAACAAACATGCAGTTCTCCTGAGGTTTAGATAACCCTGTGTAATATAAGTTGTGTTTCCAGACGAAATATTGTTTTGATAAATCACATCAGCCGTGCTTGTAAGCAGAGCAAATAATGTATTTAATACGTCACCTATAAAATAAAGTGGGTGCTTAAATGACCACTGAGATTCTGTTTTGTGGCTTTATGTCCACCGCCGCCCGTTGGCCGCCCCCATAACACAAGGCGCTAATTAAACTATACTCTTATTAATACACCCGATATAATAAATAATCGATAGCACCCCCCCCTCCTCTCTTCTCTTCCGCGATAAAAATTTATTGGTCCGATATCCAAAAGCGTTTATAGTAGTTGAGCATTTCGTTAATTTATTAGGAATAAATTATACGACCTTCACTTAAGTCCCCTACTATTTAAGCGACGTACATCATCACAACGGTCCAAATGCTTTAAAAGCATATAAGATATCACAACCCCTAAACCGCGGCATTATAAATAAAAGCTAATCTAATACAATAAAGAAAACCAGTATATAATATTGAATGTCAGTTAGTGAGCGAGCCGTCCTTCGAGCTAATCGATCTGTGACCATTACAATGTTACACCAACCGGTGGTATACAGCGGCGTCACTCGCTCTGTGGGAGCTATTACGGCAGGAGCATTGTCTACCGATCAATAACTATGAATCAAAAATCAAAAACAGAGCGACGCGGAATTCTATACTTTTGTGTTATCTGTAATGATGTCATTAAATTTTCTACTAAATCAATGTTCGTGAAGGTCATCAATTATTCAAACATCGCAGGTCGATAGTCGTGTTTGGTAGGAGCACACATGTTATGTAACTTGGAAATCACAGTGTCCCGTTAGTTACTTCAGTTGCATAGAAGTAGTTTATGATAATTTGCGGACTAGTCTACTGGATGCTGGAGTCGACCGTCCGAGGGATAGTCTCGCAGCTACATAATAACATCCAGTCGATGGCGAGTTGAGGAATATTGATGAGATGCCGTCGGGAAACAGCATTAATTCACATTGAACCAAAGGGCATCAGTAGCTATTTGTGCAATATGTTGATGTGATCGGAATACACGGCCACGATTTACCTCGGTCCAGTGATCTAGACCTTTAGCGTACCTAACGGTGTCGACTAATGCGTGTGTAGAAATAGGATATATATTTACTGACGAAATTATTCGGCAAGATAGTGTTACAATATTGAAGCATACTTATAATATAAAATGTCTGACTAATCCGCTGAAAGCAAATACGTTAAGAGAAAATTCGATTAACAAGTGAATATAAATGTAGAGCAAATTATGATCAATCGGTAAAGTACCGTACCAACGGTACGACTCATAAATATTTAACGCTAGCAGGTAAATAAAATCGTACTGCTCATGACGTACAAAACAATAATTTAACATGGCGTTGAATTAAAATGTCATAAACACAGCAGAACATGCTCAGCTTGAAATATGAATGATGCAGTATGAAGCCGCACTCGAATTATAAATAATCAAAAGTCTGTTTGATCGCTACACGTACACTTCTTATACCGAGAGCCATAAGTCACTACTGTCTCGCCACAGTCAGCGTGTAGTCTATATAATCCACGAAATAATATCTCACAATTTGCAGGTACCACAGATGAGAGAGAAAAGGAAATACTATAATGTGTGTACGAATAAAATATATAATACGAAACAGTAAGCACTCATCGCGAGTGGTTTTAAATGTAAAGACAATGTACGTGTAAACTCAAAGACGACGTCGTATCAGCCGGAGGGGGGGTCGCTGGCGACCACGACCAGCTATGGTATGGACTTTGTACTGGGCAATGACAGTGAGGAGTGGTGGAACGCGACGGAGACGAGTTCGCCCGACCTGTACAACTTCTGGGCGTGGAGCATCGTGGACGGCGGGCTGATGGTGCTCATCATCAGCGGCAACACGCTCACCGTCCTCGCCGTCACCATGAGCCGCCGCCTCTCCTCGCTCGTCTCCAATCAGTTCGTGCTGAACCTGGCCATATCCGACCTGATGGTGGGCCTCACCCTGCCCTACCATCTGGTGTTCTACCTCGACGACGACTTCGGCAAGATCAAGTGGTCGTGCTTGATGAGGTTCATACTCATAATACTCGCGTGTCTCGCCTCCATCTACAACATTATTGCCATCGCTGTAGACAGGTAAGCGAACGCGACCGAACGAAGATACTTTGTCATGCGCTCACGGCATAACTCAAGTTTGATGGTAATAAATTACATGACAAGTTTGATCGATTGTCATATAATTATATTTAAAATACGAATTTTGTGTGTTAGAAATTAAAATTTTGCTTTTAATATTACAGATACATCGCCATCGTGCACCCTCTGCACTACAGCCGGTACATGACCAAGTTGGTGACTCGCCTCTTGATGAGCACGACGTGGACGGTTGCCGTCTGCATCAGCTGTATACCCATATTTTGGAACGATTGGCACAGCGGCGTCAGTTGCGAAATGAATGTCGTGCGTATTGATAACACTATTACTGTACGAAATGCTCCGTTCTTGTGTCATTAATATAGCAACGTTATCCTGCGTAGGATGCATTATAAAAATATATATGAGTTGGGAGCGTGATAAAATTATTATTAAAATAGATTAAGCTCCGATAACGGATAGTAGTATAGAATGAGATCAAAGTTATGACAACACAACAATGTCCGATATAGAAAACACCGTGTGACTACATCAATTATACAGAGATAATTAAGGCCCATAGCAGTAGTCCGAAACCATTCAGATTCACAAGAGTAGTCCGAAAACACAGATTATTTGTATTAAGTAATATGTTGGACTTATGATAAATGTATAGGTTTTTATATCAATCATTACATACATATGTATATTGTCAATGTTTCTAAATCCTAAACGACTATAATTGCAGGTGGTACCCAAAGAGTACACAACGAGCATCCTGGCTCCCATGTTCTCTCTCATCTGGATGGTAATGTTCGTGCTGTACTGGAGGATATGGCGCGAAGCGACCTGTCACGCGAGGAGGATGAGAGCCAACACCTGCTGCCCCTCTAGCGCTAATGATTGGAAGAGCATTCAGGTAAACCTCGAAGTACTCAGTACACTAGCTATACCATGCCTTGATTTCGATTTCGACCGTTACCTCGCATGAAAAATAAGTAGGTATATGTTCTTTTTTAATAATTTGATTTAAATTCAGTACGATAATGTAATTTAATGTTCAATTTCAGGTTGTACTCCTGGTCCTCGGTTCCTTCTCCATCTGCTGGATGCCATTCGTCGTGGTGTCGTGCGCACAGACGTTACCCATCGTGGGGCTCCACAACCCAATAGTGTACCGTCTGACGTCATCCCTCGCCATGTCTAACTCAGGAATCAATCCCATCATATACGCGTGGAAAAACGCCGGTTTCCGAGCAGCATTTTCAAAGCTATTACGTTGCAAGCGTCCCGACACCTCCGAATACAGGGGCTCCCCCGCTCCGGAGAGGAAGAGGGGATCGGTGGCCCTCCGTGAGGGGTCGATCACTCGCTCCACACCCGGCGGAGTGTCGACCACCGGGGCGGGAAGACCGGCTCGGTTGATTTATGTGGAACGTGAGAGCGACACGGCTCGATGTCGCATCATCGAAAACGCCGGGTACATAGACTCGGAGTGCGGGGACAGCAACCCCTCGTACGCGCCGGACGGGCCCACGCCTGTCCACAAAGCGGGCACCCGCCCGCCGGACGTGGTGTAGTGCGCAATATGGAATAATAAAACGTTCAGTGGGGAACGCGAAACGCTTCTAGTATATAAAGTTGTTAGTGGATGTAGGTACTTCGGTCGCATTTACCTACCCGTTCAAATCTACGCTCAAGTTTGTAAAAGCTTTATTGTTATATTTTTATTCAGAGATTTTAATGAGTTCCCTGCCATATGGAAATATAAATATTTAATAAACATATTCTGTCATCGTTGTGATGAAATTACCAATGATACTAAACTGTTTGATGTAAATTAAAAAATATATTATATGATGAAATAAATACATTATTTATGTTTAGTGGATAATAAGTTTCCAAAAATGATCTTTTATATCATTCATAATTTTAAGTATATCTGAAGATTTGCGGGGTAATATAATTTATTGGCATTACTTGATAGAGCTATAGGGTTCTAATTAGAAAGAATACATCTTTAAACACTATCTCAAAATCTATTAAATAGAAATAGCAGACAGATGTACTGACGAGATTCGTTTTTTTTTTTGTTACAAGGATTCAAAAATACACGAAACGTTTTTTTAACTACAGCTAGGAAACTTAGCGTTGCAAATGTAATTGCATTTTTAAAGAGCGATTCTTACTACGGCATTTAAAATGTTCCTTACATTTGGAAATCAAATTTTTAAACTCTACTGGTGGCTATAATTAATGAATTTTCTTCCGAATTCCGAGACCTTTAACAGTTTATAGTGTGACATCGTAAATTACTAGCTTATAGTGTATAGTCGAGCTTAAAAATATCATAAGAACATTCACTGTAGATGTTAGTCTTGCCAAAGAAATATAATTTCCTATCAATTATTTTTTTATTGTTTTTTTATCTATTAAATTATTTAATCAGATTTCTATACTTCGAGATTATTGCACAAAATTACAGTTCAATTTTAATATTAATTGAGGACAAAACAAAGTAATGCTCTAAAATTTATTTAAAAGCGCGTTTATAAACTAAAAAATAGTACTAGTCTTTTTAATTGAATACAGTGGCGCTCTCTAGGAAATTGAAAAGAAACTATTACAGGCAAAGTTCGACTAGAGTGTACCCGTAGATGGCGCTTTTAAGAAAAGTCCATTTATTGAATCTAAATATTCGGCTATATGAATTGAGCTTTCTTTGTCTTTACATTAGTTCTTGAATCAAGAGACAAGATAAAATGATGTCGATTCAACATTAGTGTAAAGAAAGAGTTTCATATAACAATACTACTTTCATATTTAATTTTAATTAAGAAAAAGCCCTTTCAAGTACGTTTAGAGTTTGTGTTTAAATTAAAAAGTTCTAATATTAACAACTGACCCTAGAAATCCGTTAAAAAGTAACGTTACTTAACAAAATGAATGACATTTTATACAATACTAAATCATTTTAAGCACAAAACCTTGAAATGGATTTAAAGCAAAGTGTTTTATGTAATGGTGATGTTATTGTCCTTCAATTCTCTAATGAAAACTTGTGTAAAGCCCAATTACTGTTTATTTGAGTGTCATTGAAAACGTGGAAGTAAGCAGCCAGGAGGCACATCAAAGACTCACCTCAACTCCCGTCACTCCGAGCGCCGTCACTATGTTGGGCGTCATCCTGAAGGGTACCTTTTCCGGGACACGCAGCGTCTTCCCTTTCTCGAAACACACATTATAGTCTATATGCACCACCTCACCCGAAGTCAAGTCCACGAGCACGTTATCCAAATGCCTATCGCCTAGCCCGATGATGTACCCTATCATACTCATGACGGCGACAGAGTAACTGTACCGCCGCGTCATTTGCCACCACTGCTCCGGATTCAGACTACTACACCAGAGTTCCCTCCACAGCAGATCCTGGGGTGTCTCGGCTGAGAGTTCTTGTAACACTTGCTTCAGTATAGGAACGGGCCACTCCTTTCTATTCTCGGTAGATATTCCCGCTTCCTTTAACAGTGGATTGAGCTTGTTGTAGAATAGTTCAGACGGGCGTAGCACGTTGACAGTTTTGCTCGTTTTCGTAGACTGAATGGCTGCCTCGCGGTTCTGCCAACGTTTATATAAGGCGAACAGGGGGGTCACGTTGTCCACCCAACTTATTAACCCCGATCGAGGTCCGAGAGGAATGACGGAGTAGTGTCGTGCTCTGTATGTCTGATTGTCGTTGTTTTCGGAATCCCGAGCTAGCATAGTGTTCGTGATCGATAATAATTGCATTATCCTTTCATCCAAATGCAAATCTTCTAACCCCTTAAACAAATAAGTGTACGGTTTCCCGTTCGAACCATAAAACACCAATTTTTTTGGTCTTGTCTTGGTTGGCAAAATAGAGACATTATTCTCAATTGATTTGATTGTGATTCTCACCGTACGTTGATTCGTATGAAGGCCGGGCATTGTGATGACAGTATTCTTCATTTCGGCTAAAACCGGACTTATGTCCGACATTTTTAGGATGTAAGACGTTCTTTTGTTTACTTTTTGTTGTAATTTAATTTGAAGTTGTTTCAATGGCGCCCATGATTCTTGTGGCTTTTCAGGATTTTCTGGATTCTTTAATTTATCAATAACGTCGACTATCATAGCCTGAAATTTATTTTGGAAAGCTACTTCATGTGGAGTTTCTGGTTTAGCAGATGTTATATGATTCAGCTGTTCTAAAACGAACACTATGGGTTCGAATATAATTCGGTGTTTTTCCTTTATTAATTTCTCCTTTTCTTCTGCACATAAATTTGCATTATTCTTTACTTTGGCTATCTCAGTTTCAAGTTGACTCAGGCGTTTGGTAAATTCTGAATGATGTTGTACTAGAGTGCCAAGACAGAGTTCATCCCAAAGAAGATTGATTCTTTGCAATTCCTTTACCAGTAACTTAACTTCCAAAATAGTTTGTGGAGCTTGCTTTGCTAATGTTTCTACCATGTCCAAGAAACAAGAATTTAAGTCATTATTTACTTTATCACTAGAAGAATCCTCCAAGTCTAAGTTGTCATCATCACTGTCAGCGTCTTCGTTGGATAAAAACGACTTTGGCACATGTAGCTCCGTTAAACTGTTCTGTTCATTTTCAACTGCCCCAACTACGGCCGGGAATGTGATAAGATGTGGGGTGTCTTCCGCTAACCGGCACAATAAATCTGACACACACTTTCTGACATAAGTTTCTGGATGATTGAGTCTAGAAAACAGTTGCGGAATGATAACTTTCCATGGCTGAGTAGGTGTGTTTGCTAAGCCAGATTCCAGCACTGTTTGTAGCTCCATAGCGTGTTTGACAATCAGTCGAAGAAGTCTGAGTGTCGCGTTGACAACAGCATTTTCTCCACTATGGTTAATATAGTCTGAGGCACATATTAATTGCAAAAACTTGAAGTACGCGTCTGCTGACAATTCGAAATATGAAAACACCCGCTTCTGAGCTTGACGCCAGATATCCACTAGCAAGGCGAGGTGTTCCGGAAACGCGTTGTTTAAGGAGGGGACAGTACGCAATTGATTTTCTATCATTTCAGATGTGTTTATCTCATTCCAATCGATGTCTTCTTCGTCACAAGTGGCTTTTGTTTTTGACAAAATCTCACATACTGCTTCAAAGTCTTGCTGGGAGCATCCCATCATAACACTTTGTATTTGTAGTTTATCGTTATCAGTCAGCTGTTCTCGAGTTTTAGAACTAAATTCTACCATCTTGCGACCCCATCTGAAACACCAAGCGGCAAAACTTGCCCATGCTTTGGCCAAGCCCGGACATTGATTGACACCAAATTGTAATAATTTCCCAACTGCAGAATCAGTAAGGGGAATCACATTTTCGGATATGTTATTATCAACAAGTCCAATTTCTGGTAGTGCTTGTACCAGTTTCGTTAGAGGGCTGTCATTTTCTAGTATATGTTCATTTTCATTTTGTACCCATTTAGATAAAGTCAACAACATCCTTGTCCCCTTTTCCCTGAGTTCATAACTTTGTTCACCCATAGCTAGTCTTTGTGAAAATCCAAGAGAAATGCTCGCACATAAATTAATAGCTTCTGCCTTTGATTCTTCATTACCATATGTCACCTTACAAAGTTCTGTCAGGGCACTTGCATTGTTCAAAGTCCATATATCCAGGTCGTAAGTATTGTTAGACACAGTAAGAACTTCTCTCAAGTCTTCCAGTTTTTCAATATTTAAACAAGCTTGGAATGCTGAATTGTTTTTAAAATGTTTTAATAGTTCCCTCTTTGCCATTCCTAAATTTGTATGTTTCCTCGCACTTCTAATGACGTCAAGTCTAAGAGACTCATTATAGTAAATATTTTCTTCAGACATGTTTAGTTTTGTAAAATATTGATGCCACCACAGCACGCGAGCTAGATTTTTCATTTCTGTGCCATAAACATTTTCTTTGAGAGCCGACGGTTTAAATGGGTTGGTGATTGATTTCCCATCCTTAAGAATATTCATCAAACCATGGTTGGCTAATTGCATTACTGCTACATCTTTAAGGAAATGTGTAGCGTTGGTTCGCATAAATTCCTCAGCGCTGCTATTTAACAGTTCTTCACAATTCTTAAGTAAAGAGTTGTATTTATCACAATCGTTATTGTAACTCAAATTTATTGCCGTGTTTACTAAGGTTTTTTCTACATTATCGAGCAAACCTTGAAGTGAGCATGAATTTTTGGAAAGCTCACTGGTTTCCTCATTCAAGACGTTCCAATTTGAGAGTTCAGGAATATCACGAGTATCTTCAAATGATTTTAATTCAATGAAAGAGTCCCACTGGGAACTATTCCTGAAGTTTGTTATCTCTTTCCACTCTTCCATATCCTCCCAACTTTGTATATTTTTGTAACTTTCGTATATTTGCTCATCAACAAACTTATATATTTTTGTATCTGATTGAGCATGTTCAGCTTCACCCTTAGTTTCCTCTGCTTTAGAGGCACAGAGTAAGGTGTAAAAGTTCGCTGCTGATTCGTATCTGGAGTTGGCCTGCTCTGCTGCACCTTTCAGCCACAATAATTTTTGTTTAAAAGTTTGCTTAACCCAAACATAAAGCCCTCGTATTACTTCTGGTTCTTGGATCTTGATTAGAGTCCGAGCGACGTTCATTACGATTGCCTCTATATCGATATTAGAGCCTGATTTTGCGGCATTTTGTAGTATAAGTGAAGCATGATAAATAGAAGCTCCATAATGACCCCCGTAAAAACTAACGGCGAATGCTGCCGGGCGTACTCTGTTTTGCCATTCCCGACATGTTGCCCAGTTAGTGTGAAAAAATGTTTTCACCGGCTTCGCGACGGCAGGTAGAACTGTAGCTGTTCCTTCTGCAGCGTTGTAAGTATATTTCTCAAGAAACATCATAAATTCTATCAACCATCTTGCTCTCGTCTGCTCCGATAGAACTATTTCAATAAGTTTCGAACAATCAACTGCGACATATTTCGTTTCGTTTGAAGAAATTTCTCTTGCAATTCCCTTAAGCGCACCCTCTATTTTAGTGAATGTTTCCTGTGGTTTGCCCAATACTGTTCTTAGCTTTAAAGATATGCACGTCTGGGCCACTTCTGACAAAGCCCAACTCACACAGATGGATGTAAAATTACTCACAAATTGTCTGAAAAATAGCAAACTTGTTTCATCATTATCGTCGCTCTGAAGGGGCCAGTAACATATGTATATGTCTTGTAGGAAGTCTTTAGACTCATTGTTGGTGACCAAAATAGTATCCATAATCTGTTTGAAATGATGACCCGACAGACTTGAAAATGATCCCCTCATGAGGTGTTCTTTGAATGTATTTATTTTTGCATCACAATTTATAGTCAAATTGGTATTCAGTTTACGGCTTAGGAAGACCTTCACAGTCTGCTTATCAAGTTCCTGCTGCACTATATCCCATGGAAGCTCAAATAAAAGTTCTTTACATATTTTGCTCAGGCCTTTATTGGTATTATCTATATGCAATGTACATACAACAGCTATGGTTCTGAGGAACACCAAGCTCCATACCATGCTTTTATTCTTAAGTAAAAAATGGAAATTCTTTATAACAAGTAAAACGATATCACTGTTGAAGCTGTGGGCCAGTGAGAGCATGTTTGTTATCAAAACATGAAAACATTTTGACATTCCCACTATTGGCAAATATTTATCTAATTGGAAAAAAATATCCGCTATCCATGTGAGTACAAGAGACAAGGTTTCATCGGAAACTTGTTCATCCAAAACAAAATTGAGGGTGTTCATAATTACAGAAAGGTGACCTGAAGTGGGACTGGAACTGGACACTTCTCCAATATTTAAATTTGATAAACCAAACAAGTCATTGGCCCTCGGTTGTGAGTTGGTCACTAAGTCACTTGATGCTATAAAATGGTTATTCTTTTTACAATGTGAGTACAATAGGTAGAGTATTGCATATTGTAAAGCGGGCCTCTCTTTCATCAGAACGTCATTGTGAGGGACCATCTTTATAGCTAGTAATTCTAAAATGCTAGGTTGCAATGCCCACATGCCAATAATTGAATTACTTGCATTTGCCAATTCCGACAAACATTGCAAATAGAAGATAATATTCTTCTCAGCATCATCCTTACTCAATTCTTCCGAGTATTCTATTGGTATTATGTGTACTTCGGGCAAAATTATGGAAAAAGATATTTGAATATCAATAAGGACATATTTATATGCTTCTTGCAGTAGTGGGATATTTTTTAAATTGAGCAGGTTACTATAAATTGATGTCAAACCATTCAGAACATCCAATTTATCAGTGAAACGTAACAAACGCAAATCAGATTTTGGACCTATTGTTTGTGTTATGAACTCGATAGGTAAATTAGATGCAATCTCCTTTATAGTTGTTGAAATTAATTTAATGACACTGAGACAAATATTCTCTTCTGTTCCCAGATAATTATCCATTTCCAAAGAAATTAAGTCAAATAATGATGTCAAGCAAGGTGAAGACTTTAATTGCAAGTGTTTCAGGAGTAATATGACACATTCATTACCTGCCAGGATGAGTTCTGATTCCACCTCTTCCTTCATTATTTCATTCAATACTTGCAAAATTTTTGTCAAAGAATCTGTCAAAAATGTCCAAGACACTGACTGGGACACGGTAGGACTCAACAGATTCCCTAGACTTTTTACAACGGTGTTAAAAACATTTAAAAATGAAGCTACCTTCTGCATACAATCTTCATGAGAGTGGACGTCTGTATCTTTATCGCATTCATTTGAATCCAGGTCATTACTATAAGCCACCATATCCTCAACAAACTGATTCAGCAGATTTACTGAAAATGAAACATCTGCCTGCCAGTGACGACTCAATTTATAAAGCGACTGAAGCGCAAATTCCTTTATCTTTTTAGACTGTGTGTTGTCAACATGCCAGCCCACTAAGATATCAACTGTGTCAACAAAATGATTTGCAAAGTAGTCAGGGTAAGAGTTGGACACCTCTATGATGGCATTTATAGCGGCCATGAACACATCAGTTGACTCTGTGCCCTCAATAATTACTTGAAGCTTGTCCAAGGTTAGTTCTGCATAATCAGCTAGGCATGGAGCATGGTAATCAATCTGGAAGGTTTCTACAAATGATAACACCAGCAGGTGCCTGATTGGAGTACTGTGAACAGCGTATGCCGCAACCACCCAATCTAAATGTTTCTTAAAATCTGGACCCATTACATATCCAATTCTTCCAAGTACAGCAGTTGCACTTTCTTTAGTTTCTGGACTGGGAGCATCGTACAGAACGTCTAGCAACGACTCCACTAATATATCGTATGATCTTCTGATGTAGCGTACATTCTCAGCCAACATGACGGCTTCTTGCAACTTACTGCAAAGTGCAAGAGACTTCTCAACGTCAACCTCGGCGCAAAGACGGCGCAAGAGCTTCGAAATCCGTGGATCTTCAGGTAAATTGACTACCATATCAGATCTGTCATAAAATTTGTTGTTGTTGCCCTGCCACCAGCTGTCGTTGTTCGATCCTGCTAGCGGTTCGTGATATTTATAGGAGTTTTCATCGCGGTCACTCCGTGGCGGGAAACCGCCGCGACCTCGGTTCCCACCTCTTCCGCTGCCTCTGGAGTGTCGGAACTCAGTGACGCGGCCTCGGGAACGATACCGCGAATCTCTTTGACCTCCGAACGTGGAAGGAACATCGTATGAACCAACATAACCTCTGACCTTATCATCCGTTGTGTTTTCATGTCCGATTTCGTCTCTGTCTGGACCGTCAATATTCTCCGATGATTTAGAATTTTTCACTTTACTATTTGCAGTGGTGGATAGCATTACTAGAAATCGATTTAAAAAGATTTATAAGATAACACATTGCCGTAGAATAATAATAAAATCCGCTCAAAACTAGAGAAACAAACGCTTTTAGTTATTCATTCGCCAACATAGACAAATAAGAAAGTGCTACAGAAAATAAATCTTTGACTGTCACATTTATCGCAGTAGATAAAAAAAATCTCATCCTAATATATTCTATTGCCTCTACTACAAATATTGAAATCATATTTTGTACAAGGATAATAATATTTTTATTTTACCTCTAATCACGTTTAAAACAATAGAAATGTGGATATAATAGGTTAGTTAAATAGATGAAACAGGTTTCAATCTTACTATAGGTTAAATATTTTAATTAAAATTAACACAATTTATATATCAAAATCATTTTATCTAAATCAATTTATATACCAAAATATTTACTATGATAATAATCCTTGTAAGGAACTGTTTTTCATTAGTTTAAAAATAATGTATTTAAAACTATCGTAGACTGTAGAACTGTCAATTGTCAAAACAGCGTGGAAAAGGTACTGCTAAAACAGTAGCTATCTTAATAAAAAACATTATCAAGTAGTTTGTGTAAGTTTTCTACCCTCAATAATTTGTAATAAGGTTAACCAATTTGATTAAATATGAAGTCGACGAAAAAAACACACGACTTCAAAGGTAACGAAAATTAATATTTCTTGTTTACCTTTGGATCATTATATCCGTATACTATAATATTTTTCAATACTTTTTTCAGCACTGGATCTGAAGTTTGATAAAGATTCAGTATCTCCTCACGTCATTTACTTTAAAGAACACACAGTCAGAGAACACACCGCTGATAAACCCTCAGGGCGCACATTATTTATAATCAACGTGCCGCCCTATGCCGATGAGAGGGGTTTGTCCAATGCGTTCCGTGAAGCTGGAAAAGTAGTCTCAGTGATTTTAACATCGAAACCTAATTCATCAGAAACAAAAATTGACACATTCTTAGGTGAACCTACAAAATTGGCGTCATTCAAAGTATGTTATCTAGTGTTTAGTAAAGTAGCTGATTTAGATAAAGCACTTAAACTTACCGAACTGCAGCCCATGAACTCTAATGATCATCAAATCAAAGTCGGTATATCAAAGTGGATAGAGGAATACAATAATTCTATACAACATCCAAAAGCCTTGAAGTCTAAAATAGAAGCTTTTATGCAGGACTATGATAAGAAAATGGCTTCACATCAGGAGCAAGAGAAGGAATTAGAAAAAGCAGATGATGAAGGATGGGTCACAGTCACTAAGGGAGGAAAAGTACAAAGCTTTGCCCGGACGGAAAAAGTAAAAAATAAAATAATGGAGAAAGAAGAAAAGAATAAAAAGAGAAAAGAATTGAAGAACTTCTACACCTTCCAGATCAGAGAGTCCAAGATGAAACACATAGTGTCCTTACGACAAAAGTTTGAGGAAGATAAGAAGAAAATAGCACAAATAAAACAAAGTAGAAGATTTAAACCATTTTAATATATTTTTTAAAAATAACACTGTTTTATCCATATCTTTAATACCAATTGCTAAATCACTTATCTTTATACAGTATGTACAGAATAACTAATAAAAATTGTAATGTTAAGTATTTTTATAAGCACTGTACTACTACTTGTACTTCATGTAAAGAATAGACTCAAGGATGGCAGTGGCCTCTCCGGTTAATACTGTCAATTGAGGAAAACCTTTATAATGATAGAGCACTCTAAATCTAAAGTTCTTGTTTTTCTCTGATAATGTTTGCACATCTTGAGCTAGCTGCCACCTGATACTCTTCATAGGTTATTGTCGGAGCTTGGTCACTGATTAAATTATTATTTATTATTGAAGGGATCTTCAAGTACAATTACATCTGTAATAGGAGGCTTTCATTTAAAATAAATTATTTCTCCTTTGGACATTTTACTTTATTTAGGATCAAGTCCCACTGAATGGGCGACATGTATTGCCACTTTTTTATCACGCTCGGTGAATTTTCCTAAGATTTGTACGATTTTCCGATTTGTACGAATTTTCCTAAGAGTTGTACGATTTCTGCCAGTAGTAATATACTGAAGGCATTGAATACATGTTATTTGGGCTTTTCGGAACTTGCTGTCATGCCTCTGGTTTTTGCGTGGAGCTGTAAATGGTGTGGTAATGCAGCATCCGTTTTCCAGTAGCAACGACTTTCCAAGAAGACA
>DVQP01001336.1:0-15968 GCA_018231745.1 Danaus eresimus
CACTTAATTTTGCTATAAATATAATATAGGAAAGTGTGAGACACTGTGTGTGATATTGATTACTGCAGTTGTATCTCTATTTGTTGTAGTAGTTGTAGCAGTATGTACTGACCAGGTGACCCAGGTGCACTCTGACTGACCCCACTTCTCTGCGGGAACAGATATTGTGACGATGATGACAAACGTTGTTGGCCAGACTGCTGGAAGTGTATTAATGTAATGAATACATATTATATACTTAATTTGTACACACATTAATATTAAAGAGCAAGTGATGGTTAATAAGCAAGCTTAGTTGTTACAAAAAATTTAAATGATTTCATTTTACATTATTCAACAAAAATTAAAATGAAGTTGAAAAAAAATATCGTAAATAACAACACTGGAGGTGTTTTAGCCACAAGTCGTAGGTTTAAATCAAAATGCTCTAGAAGGGTTTGAAATGTTCTAACATATTTACGTTTCAAATAAAAATTGAATATACATTAACACATAGAACATGTTTAATGTATGCCATTAGTAGTCTTAAAGCGATATCTACGAGAATGCCATACGCCATACGACTATGCATTCGAAAAAAAATTATACATATAGTATTTGTTATGTAAAATATACCTCCTATATACATAATTATCCCTTATAACAGATTTTAATCAACAAATACAATTTTTTGTCAAAATTATAGAAATTAATAAAAATGATGTAACATATAGCTGTGATGTCAGAACAATGTATGCTGTAACTTAGCAAGAAATTCCATATATATGTAGTTAACGAGGGAAAGCATTAGTTATACTGACTCCGTATTTTTAAATAATAAAGTAATAAATGTTACTGCTAAGCGCAATACATATCGACGAATTTAATATAGTCCTAGTGAATAATGTGACGAGAAGCGACACGGGCAGGAGCTAGTGTAACGTATAATACTTTCCTATTAGTTTTGTACCTGTTGTTCATGTTCCTCAGCGGTGAAGAGGTCAGGCGTGGGTTCGCGTGACAACTCCTCGGGTGTGACCAGCCCGGAGACACCTACTTGAGACGGAGAAGTAGGAGCGCTCCTGGAAACATTACACAATAAAGATTTATGGGGTACAAATTAATAAGTATAATATTTTAAATCTATAGTATGAAAAATTCATCAACACAAACAGGATTCGAACCGGCAACCTGTGAAACATCTCGTTATAGCTGCTTTAACAATTGAACTATCGTCAGTCTTGTCACCGACTGAATTTTATTAATTCCGCCGTCCGAGCCGGTTCAAGCGGGACATTCTTTCGCAAGCAGAAAGTTGAAGTAATGAATTATAAAGCAATACCTTCTTACAAATATTTAGAGTAGACGTTTTTCTTTATATTTTTTATATGAATTTTAATGCAATTAAATGGTAATATTGTATTATATGTGTATAGATACTATACTGAATGTACCTCGAGGAGAGTCCGAAGGGTGCCCTGAACTGTACTCCCCTAGGGCGGCGAGGTCTGAAGGCCAGCTCGATGAGTTTCCCTTCACTCTGAGGGTCGATACGCCAAAAGCTGCCCTTGCCCGGCTCTTCCTGACTGCGAGGAACCTTGATGAAGTAACTGGAATCAGAGAGCTTGAGATGAGATACGGATTTTTTTATAAACATTTCAACTGAATTGAAATAAATTTGTTTATGACATTAAGGTTGTGAATGCGGTTCATGTTAATAGTTCTGTGTGTATTAACCGGTTGAGCGACAGGTTGTGTCGTATCGAGTTCTGCCAGCCCTTGTCGGCGGTCCGGTAGTAGGGGTAATGCTTGGTGATGTAGCTGTAGATGCCGCTCAGCGTCAGCTGCTTGTCCGCTGCTGAAGCAACAGCTTGGACTATCAGCTGGGCGTAGCTGGAAATATTATAATATATATTAGGTACTGCATTCTGAGAAATGATATATTTAATAAAGATCTGTTTAAAGAAAAACGCTTGTACAATTAACTTATTGAAAATATTTAGTAATTGTAACACAATGTATCCGACTACGGATTATGTTTATAAATTCACTTTCATCACATTACAGTACAGGCGAAGTGCGGTGGATTTACAAAATCTTGTAATTTTGAACTTTTCTATGTTATGTATACCTGTAGGGTGGCTTAGCGTCATCCCGACCCTCGCGATGTTCCCTGGCATCACGGGCGTCCCGGGAACTGTAGCCGGAGTCGGACGTAGACGAAGCCTGGAAACAGACACAGCTATCATTATATTTTATCACTATTTTAGTTGGTATTACTGATAATCAGAAATCTTTAAGACACTAACATTGCCAGCTTATAACGACCACCCGAGACCGCGCCAAGTTCCACCAACTAACAGGTGGAGTGTGGTTTCAAAACCCCATGATAAACTAGCATACAGCAACCCTAAACTGTATAAAACTAGTTCTCGACCGGGACATCGCCCGAGTAGACTTTGGAATTGAAAGAAATGTATAAAGTTTATTAAAACAGAACATATGGCAGGCAACAGGCAGCGACATCTATAGTGTAAGTCACCGGATTTCATACACAGAACAATCGTTACTCTGACAACCCGAGGAATCTACTCGGAATTCTAGGAATCCGGGATAGATTACAGCCTATGTCTCATCCTGATATCTGAGCTACCTCGCAGTAAAGTTCCATCAGAATCTGTTGTTTAGTTCCAGCGTGATCCAGTAACAACCATCATAACATCCATATATCACAATGTTCCGCATAATTATATCTATCATTGAACTGGCACACACTACACACGTACCGCGGTTCCGTTCGAGTTCGGCCGCTGGTGGTCGGCCAGGGCCGCGTACTGCGCCACCAGGCCGAGGTCCGGGTGTCGCCGGCCAGAGGAACCGGCGCCCCGGGGCGACGTGGGACAACTGTTGGTGGCGCTTATCGTACCTGGAATACATACAAATACAATGATACACAACACATTACATAGACATGTATGTAATTTAGTTTCTTTCAATTTTGGTACAATGAGATCAGACTTTCGCGAGTACTCATTGAAATCAAACCAATGTTTTCGGATTTGCTACGCTTTTATATTTATTACAACCACTGACTCCCGACGTTCCGGTCAGTTTGCAGCCAGCATTGGTATATACGTGATAAATACTAGTTTCAACACAATTTTAATACTCTTTGTATTGTAATCTATAATTAAACTTCCAAAAACACGTTCAAGTTATTTTATATTTATTTACGCCGCGGCTTCATTCACACCGACAGGTAGTTCATTGATTTAATACCTTAACTTAAAACTGTTTTATATTTCTATGAATTCTTTTACTTTAATTATTTTTTAATATTTACTTTTTTAAACGACGACTTCTTATACGTTGTGACGTCATATTGAAGGCATGACACGTCTAGGTTTATTCCGACCAAAAATAGTTTCAATGATTAATTCTTCAGGCTACATAAATCAATTCTTTTAAATGAGTCTGCCGAAAAGCTTACATCAACTGTTCATTTTTGTGAAATCCAAGATTTGCGAATCAAATGTATAAAGAATATAGTTTATATAGTAATGTTTATGCTCTGTGATTGTTATTTACCTGTCGGCGATGGCGCGGGGCTCCGTCCGTCGTTGTCCACTGGTATGGAAATCCGTAGCGGGGGCAGAGGCGGGCCAGCGCCCCCGGACCCCACGCCGCTCTCCTCAACCAACGACTGGAACTCCAGGCGGATGTTGGTTGACGGAAAACGGAGAGTACATCTGGAATTATAAAAACATTATGATAACATGACAACTATACACGTATGGCTACTACGAGTCCGTATCGACACTATACACCGATGATATTCAGTTTTTCATTAATAAATCATTATATTGTTAAAGAGGCGCTTAACGACAGCCGAAAACATTTAACAAGTTCAAATACATAGCCTAAGGTCACATCTAATATATTTAACTCCTTCAAATGATCCAGAGAAATAAAGAAAATATCTTACAAAAGATACCAAAGTTTTAAAAACACCTCAATTAGAACAGTGAATATATACATATATATAAAGTAACTGAAGTAAGCGATATAAATTGTGAATTAAAATTCTTTATTTCGAATTAACGTCATTTATAAAGTAAACTATGATATCGATCGATGCCAGCACTCGTTCTAGGAAAAAACAAGGCGACTTGTATGCAGCAGTCGTTTTTCCAGCGACCTACATGTCAAATGGAATAAAGAAATACTTCTATCATATAATGACATGTAAACCTCTATTCTGCTATATGTGCAGTCAAAGTTAACAATTTAATATTGACCTCCGAGTGTAGACGAGAACAACCACAGACGGTCTCACGTAGATTGCGATCTGCTTACAAAATATTGCACAATATTAATATTATTACCGAAATAATATTCAGAGAATTCCATATAAATATTCCGAATACTTCTAATATTCACACACCTGATCTGAATAACGAGATGTAATATTAACATATATTAACAATAATATTATTTGTAATATCAGATTAGTATATTTGTCAAAGGAATTTGCCCTATGTATATATATACATGAGAAGTTTTCCGATTTTATATCAGACAGTATTTCAGCAAAACGGTTTGTATGCCAAGTTCATTAGGGAATCAGCCTCAAATATATGGTATGACATGATCGCCTCAGTCGATTAGAATCAAGAAATCGGACAATAGACAACGTAATAAACGAAAGAAAATTTTATATATAATATTTGTATGTAAATTTTTTGAAGTTCCTTTTTTTTTGCTATTTCCGTTGCTAATGGATCAATTATAATGACAATAATAGTAATGTTAGACCTCAATACAATCAATACAGCACTGTTTACAACTCCGAATTGTTTACTATTAACTTGTGACGGAAAATCGACCCTACGCCGGACGCGTTACGGTCGAAATCGATTCATCAATTTAACATATTATAAAACACTTACAATTCATAGTATGCTCTGTTAATGTTTATTTTATATTAATACGTATATCTATATACATGTATAAACCTGCATTGAATGATATCCTATCGACTGTACTGGTAGTAAGTGAGACTGGTAGTAAGCGTGTTCCCGTTTACTACTAAATCAATACGAGCCTCACAATTTCCACGTTCGACATAACGTATGTAGCTTCTATCAGCAACAAACACGTCCCCGGCCGAGCCAAAATGAGTCTTATCTAGCGGGTATCAGAGTAGGAAACGTTAACAGAACGTAAAGCGATCAATTCATAGCAATAAAAACTCTATTCCTATCAGTATAAGGTCGCGTTTGGACGTTGAGTTTGCAGTACATAGTATCGATCGTGGCCAGCGAGTGCGTCCTTCACCCCGTGCCCTTTTAAAGTTAATCGTCTGCTTGTAAAGGAGTGACGAGTTAGAGGGTAGTTTAACGAGCCGCTCACCCAAACGAAGGTGTTGTGTCTGGCTAACGTTGTTATCGAAACACAAACAGACGACTTACAACACATTTCATTTTATTAAGACAATGTAGGCGTGGCAAACTCCTAGCTTTAGTTAGTCCCATTCCCCAGTTAGTAATACGCCAGTCGTTATTAATGAGCACTATTATATTAATTAAATCACTTAATTTATGTTTACAATTACAATTTAATAGAGATTTTTAAATTTTATGTATAAAATTTTTTTATGTATTTAATTATAAGTCGTATTTACTAATGACACTAGAGAAGAAAATTAACAACAACTCACTAATATAATATAACATATTTATATGTATATTTATAAACATTTGTCATAATAAATATATAATATATAATGGGACATAAAATCATATGCAATTTAAATGAATTCACGTGACACAGATGATAGATGGCGCTGATTGTTTGTTGACTCAAATATATGCACAAGTTGTTTAATTCTCGTTCAACTCAATACGAGTACACGTGTAGGAAGGACGGGTCAAATAGCTTATAGCTATAAACAGATCAAAAGCGACACGACCTTTTAACCTTTTCATTAAGATGATTTAAAAAAAAAACCATTACATTAACAATAAATATATATACTAACAATTACATACATTACTAAAGTAGATTGAATTGTACTATATTATATATGTGTAGCGTCGTTCTAGATATGCAGAGATACCTCTGAGTAGGAAGTGCCCGCAGAGCCTTCTATAACGGAAGCCCATTGTTTGTCGAGGACCCGGACCCGCCTGTAACCCGCTCCTCGAGCTGCTACACTTCATTATCCATGTATTTCAGACAAACAATTACAATGAATGTGTGTTCTTTGTTTAAATGACTTTATATTCTCATATAATGACACGTTAATAATTTAGACGAAACTATAGAAAAATGATTATCGATTTTAATAGATTCAAAGTTTTCAGTAAGAGAAATAAACAATGTTTCGCGTGTGTTAAATAATGAGAATAAAAACCCAGCTCCAACGTCGGAACGGGAATAAGTCTGAAAGGTCGCATCGCCTCACTGTGACGGACGAGGGTTCCGGATTATTAATACATCTGATGCACACCCGGCTGCTTAATCGATGCGATGTACAGACATTATGCTTTGGAAACAATATTGTTTCTCACTTGGAGTCCAAATAGCATGTAAAGCAAATAATAATAATAAAATATAGGAAGAAAATTTATGTAATGTAGTTTTCCATTCAGACGTTTTTCTTTATATATTATATATTCATTGTATCTCGGGATTTGTATGAGAATTATTATACTATTTATTTGAAAATTATGACTATCTATGAGGTTTTCAAATAAACTGTTGAGTCGAAACAAAAAATATAAAGTGAAAACCATTACTCCGCTATATTTGATATCGGTTAAAATTAACCAGCCAATGATGGACAAAATGTTTCAAAATACACCGACTAAACGAATTAAATAATTATCACACTGCAATATAATAACCGAGTTATTGTTAACACAAACTTGCATTGAACATTGAATTTGATACGTTTCAATATAGATATAGAGTATAGATTTGAATGACAGTCCTGTTTGGGGTTGTAGTGAGGTCTGACGTCACAGCGGACTTTACCCACCCCACACGAAACATTAGATTACAAACAAACACTTTATGAATTGAAATTAAAATGTTTGATTCTGTGAGGTGAGTATTAAAGGCTTGTCCGGAGACCGAGTGCTGCTTCATTAATTGCGACATTTCTTATAGGTATGTCTGTCTCATATCATTATCTTATCTAAAAGTACAATATGTTTAAGTCGTCGGACTCTTCCTCTAAAGTTCACATACACATATTTACTTACTACTTATCATCCGAAAGATAGTGTGACCTTATACATAGGGAAGGATAGAGAGGTGGTTAATATATATGTATATATATTTGCGAATGGCTAACGATGTTTTTGAAAATACTTTAGTTAAATATATAGCAGAACAGCTAAAAGATGACCTACATTATAAAATAGCACAGTGTCACTTTCTTTTAGGACAATGACTGTCTGGAGTGTCGGGAACCCAACGTTGGGATCAAAATACACATAGACATACAAACTAACCTGGATAACACTGTACCAACTACATATAATAAATATAAATAAACGAATTCGTATAAATAATTAACATACATCCAACATATATTTCTATGATAGTGAACAGTTTAGTTCGTTTTCAATGGAAAATTCTTTCGAGTTACATATTGTTTGAAGCGAGCCGACTTGGCCGACTTGGTATTTGCACACAATACGTCCTGGACGTCCAAAACCTGACGCTTCAATGGACGGATGGCGGCAGGCGGACCATAAAAAACGACTTGTGACATCAGCACTGTGACGTCATCGTTGAATCAGCAATCAGCAATCAGCAAGTAGCAAGAAGCTAGCACCAAGTTTAATGTATTCGCAGAAATATTATCTATACTTATACGAGGTTCCCTTTATATTACCAACCGGTTCATGAAAGAATCAGCTCATCCCGTCTTACCTACAGTACCTACAGATTCAGTAACCATCACCAATTAATATGAAAATATGCTAATAAACCACTTGATAAATATAACATTATTTAATAGAAGTTACGGTAAAACAAGCATTTGATGAAACATAAATTGCCAAATAGATTGTTGTTAGTAATGAGATAGAATTATAAGTACACATATAATATGTACTTATTGCACTTACAAATTATTAATATACGTACGTAAACAGTTAGTCATACTTGAGAATTTAATGTCATTTGTATAGTCATTTATAAAGGTTAAAGATTATTTTCGTATTTGTTCATGTTTATCAACACTCAATTCATCAAAATTTGTTTAAATGTTATTAAACATAAGTTTAATTAAGTCAGACATTCATAAAACTTATCCACACCGGCGTACCGTCATGTAGTGTAGGGAGAATGTCCTTATACGAGAACGAAAAAAATTGTGTTATTTATAAATTATAGTTTAACTAACAAACCAACTTTAAGCACTTTATCGAGCCCTGCACAACATTGTACCCATTACATATTACATAGTACACATGACATGACATGTTTCGCAGTACAAGCTACATAGTGAGTACACGGATGGGTTGTCTGTAACTCGTTTACTTAGTCCCACAACCTGCACGTGAGTTCAAACTCGTACTAATGCAGACTCGAACAATTCATTCCAATAGATCTTATACATAATAGATCATATGTTAACTGGGTCGTACATGTATTATGTTATTCAGGTCATGGTATGTGTATGTATGTATGTACACACATTGTAAATGAAATAAATCAATAGAATACATACGAACAGACACACAATTCATGTGCGTACAGAAGTATAATAAATATTTTTTACATTAAAAAACCATAGAAATCTATTGTTTACATTAAAAAAATATAGTGTTTAGTGTGAGTAACGCCGGGGGACAGAGAAAGTCTGTTGCTAACCAGAGGATTGGTGACTGACGGCTGGTAACATCTCAACAATACGAGCGTGAATCCTGTGACGGTGATGCGAAAAGAACACAACCCAGCAGCATCCGAGAAGATGCTGTAAACCTATGAGATTAGAGTCTAAAATAGCTCGTGTACGTCTCGAGATGTTTTAGAGTCGATTGGGTACGGGATACTCTAAATTTCTGCTAACCGTAACCAGATATGACCAAATATTTATAGAGGACGAATCGGATCGAATGTTCGAACGGCTCGGAAAAATATTAGTATAGAAAACGAGAATAACTTTGTATGATATAATATAACACGTATTTAGAAATATGTACTTAGAAATTTTAACAGTAGGATAATAAGGGGTGGGACAAATGATTTTTATGCTATATATTCATACAAGCTCCTGGTACTCCTCGCAGACATGAGGCATTAGTGTAGGCCGAAACGGCGTCGGCGGGTCTCATGGGAGCAGTGACCTCATGCGAAAGCCATGTATGTAGTCACCATTATATAAAGGCAGTTCACAACGCCAACCTGGTTTGGGCGAAAACTCCACAATGTCTCAAGGACGAGGCGATTGAATACAAACAAATCCAATTTATTGATGATGGATGCCTTCATTCCTGAACCGTGAATATTTCTAGCTCATACTTTATTTTTTAATCGCAGTGGCAGGGTAAAGCTATGCTAGTAAAGACAGCAGAGGTTTACGTGGCCTTCATTTAAATATAACTCTCCTTTGACAAGACACGGTTTATTTGTTACCGAAGTAAACCCGTGTTACATGGTTAGAGTGACGCAGGGAGGGCGGAGTAACCGACTGTGGATTGTGAATGTTTTAACAGTGGCCTGTAAACAAACAACGTCAGCGGACAAAAATAGTTCATGACTAGAACATCGTACTCGCCGACTGACGGAGCCTACTGTATTTTTGGCAATGCAAACGATGCCGGTGGACATTCTAAAAAAATGACATTACAGCGAATGCAATGCTTTTGTAATGTGAACGGCTGTGGTATGAAAATTTTATCACAAAAAATATAACCACGTTACTTTAATATGTTATGGAAAATATATATAAAGTTGGTTTCCCGTGATGTTTCTTTTATTAAACTAGTATAGGATCCAAACATCGGCTGTAATTTAATCACAGACACGAAACACATTCGACCGAATGCACCAAGATCAGGTCCTGGCTGAGTATGCTCGGTGGAATGCCGTCTCCGAAGCGATCTCGCTCTATATACGGACGAACTTACACGTCTACTACGTGTACACATCTGGGAACTTTGGACCTTAAAATGTTGAAGAAATTTATATTACCATCAAGATAACAGATAAAAACATATGCCGAGTTTATGTAATACATGGTACAAATCATATTCTCCGTACGTCAATATAGATAGCGATTCGCGATTGTTTTATCTTTATCAGTAACGCAAACGATGTCCGAAAACAACTTTGTTAGTTGAACATGCATTTGGATTGTAGCGAAATAAAAAAAACTGATTTTATTTTACGTAGTATAGAAGAGATTTAGTTTTGTTGCATTTTTAGAACAAATACATCAAAGTGTGTAAGTCATTGTATAAATATTACTTATAAAATACAAGCTTTTATATATTACAACTTTATGAGTATAAAATGATTTATTCCCCAAATACTATCCGTCCGAAGCCGGACTACGGTATAGCAAGTGTTACATAATGCAAACATCATCAGTAACACCGAGACATGTGAGCCGCGATCCGATTCCTGACATCTTGGCGCCTTGGATCATACCCAAAACATTACACAGAAATATCTGATTAGAAACACTGCGACATTCCATCAATTCGTCTTCAGATACACGTAAAGCAACGAAATATGTATTTATCGAATTGAATCGAAGTGTTTATGTAATATGAGACGGTCGATAATGTTGTACGTCCGTGGGTTATTCGTATAACCTTATTGATATATAAATAAGGTCGAAATATCAATGGCACCGCACGGTTAGCAACAGTCTCCTCCTCGTGTTGTGACTCGCAACACTAATGTTAAAATGAAAACCTTAACAACTGCCAATGTTGCCAAGTTGAATAAAAAGAAACTTGCCTTTTGGAATGTATTTAAAATAATACGCTGTATACAAAACAAATAATACATTACATGGATGTTATCAATTTAAAAAAAAAAAGCAACACTTGAAGCGAGAATCGAAAAAGTTATAATTCATAAAATTTTATACAAAATAAAGGAAAATTAATACAGATAAATTTCAAAGCAAAACTTGCGTAGATTGCACACACACGAAATTCAATTCTAATGTAATGCTGATAAGTCTCATTTTGAACAATGATAGCGCTGTAAACTAATTAACCTTTAAAGCCGATAATATTTTTAGTATCGCTGTCAAAACAAACATCAGTTGTGGCTAGTCAACGCTATTTATAACTAATTATACAACAGAATCTTAAATTATTCTCGAAATTAAATAATCATTTATTATAACCAAAACATCCGTCTTTAATCTCACGTAAATCTCCTCTCCTCTAAAGTTCCTCAGATTACAGACAAACACTTACAATGGCACAACAAGTACAGTTATAAAGTAAACAATGATCTATAAAGAAAAAACATTCGATACTATTAAATAAAGGAATGATTTACGACGATAACGATTTTAAAACTAATATAACATTATTAACTTTTATCATATTATTGACGTATTTATTATAGAAAAAAAAAGTAATGTCTCTATAAACAAATGAGTTACGATTTAACTCTTATAACAATTTTCAAGCAGACGTTCAACAACAAAACATATCAGTAGCATTATTCAATAGAGCCGTTTGAAATCTCATTACAACGTGTTTTCCTCTTACATAATAGCGTTCAAAGTAAACAGAGCTATGTTCGACAAATGTAATCAATTGCTATCAAACGTTTTCGAACTACATAAATTATATATACATAAATATAATTTTTGTTCGCGACTTCGTCCGTATGAACTTTGGAATTGGGTTCTGAGAGAAACGTTTACAGTTGTTTGATTAAACAATAGAATTAGTAATGACCCCTCAGCGACAAGTCTACAAACAGACTACAACTGTTTGTCCACGATCCCGCGAGAATCCCGGGATTCATTGTAAACTATGTTAGTCATGTGTTGTAGGTACCGGCACAGGCAACACTGTAAAGTTTCATCAAAATAGATCAAATAGTTACCGTGCTAAAGACCTACAAAAATACACACACACATACAAACTTTCGCATTTATTTAAGCACAATTTCCGTCTACTTTTGACGTGGTTCATACAATAATAATATCAAAACAGTATCTGTAATAAACAATTGACAAGTTATCAGTTTACGTCATTCAAGAAAAAAATAAAGCCGGCGACTTTTGTAAGCGTCGCCAGCGTTGTTTAGAACGAAACTAGGTTTAAATTGTATCAATGTACAAAACTATGTCTTGTTGTTTTAACCTACATATTTCTAGACTTTGTTATAATAAAATAATGATTATCACTCAGGAGTGAGGGTTCAGTGAACCTTCAATTGTCTCGTTAACTGACAACACCCTCGACTGCTGAAGGGATTATAGGACGCATAAATTCATATTGAATGATATTTATTTCAATCCGCAATAAACTTGTCTCGAATGTAGCGAAAATCAAACACAATCATAGCTGTATATATGGAGAGGCAATCAAACCATTATAGACCTTACCTCGCAAATATTAAAAACGGTTTTGTATTGCACAGATTTCGCCTATAGACTAGACAAATAGTTGAATGACCCAGTCTGATAACATTATCAGATATACTTATAATTTGAGCATTTTGTCTTAGTTATGAACAAGTCCATAGCAATGTACACAAACTTGCAGGAATAAATTTCATTAAATGATTTGTTTATGATAAATACCGTTATAGAGAAATGTGTCGCAATGACTCATTTTCCGAGGTGACTCAAAATAGAAGTGATGTTAATAATTTTGGCAGTACATACATACCATTTATGTTTTGGAATATAAAAATATTTAATATTTTAATAAATAATTGAGGAACTAACTTCAGTAAAGCTGACTTAATAATGTCTTACAACCCATGACAAATTTTATAAAGATCTCCTTTATAATAAATATTATATCCTTAATACCAATTATTTTTATTCACGATTATATCTGACTGTCATATAACCCGATGAAATTGAGGTCAAAGTTATTAAATTATTATATTTGTTGCCTTAAGAATGTTCCGTCACTATAAAACCTACTGTGAGTAGTTTTATCTATTATGACCAAAAAGGTTTCATTACTGGTAGGTATGTTTAAAATAATTCATCTTTCAATGTTATTATATCCAAATAGGTTGCCAACAAAACTAAATATACTAAAGTTCTCAATGATTAATGAAGTAAAATTATATTGTATGCATATTTTTTTCTAAACACAACACACATTACATAGAAAAGTCTGAGAAATTTTTATTTAAACTTGATGCATTTTATTTGAATACCGTTGGGTGATGACTTTCAAAAGGGCATTTTCAGCTAATATATGCTTGCCACAAACTACATTCCCAATTCCATGTTCATAGTTAAAATAATTCTATCAACAATTTTATTTAAAACTGACCGAGTTAAACACCTCAGCTCACAGTATAACATATTTGTTCAACTCACCCATTAAAACTCATTTAAATGTGTTTTCATTACTTCATACAGGTAACATTCTTTTATAAGAAGTATGGAAAAAATGTTTTAATATACCAATAAGTAATAACCACACTAAGTGGCTTTTTTACATAGTAAGCATGCAAATATTTGCATGGGATCAATCAAAGGGCTATTATTATTTAAAATCGAAATATATATACAAAAACTTAAATTCCATGACTCAAAAATTGAAAGTATTTTTATCTGGAATGCTATTATTATAAACGACAATTTAAAAAGGTATTTAATTAAAAGAATTAACCTAAAAAAAAACACAAATATTTACATATGGTTTTTTTTACAACACCAAGACAATAAATTGCAAACAATAGTCTTAGTTTTTTGTGAGCAATATATTACATTAAAAAAAGAGCAGTTACATAACATGTGTGCTATAGTGTGTACCAAATGCACCCTTAAACATAAGAAATTTTGTTAAAAAAAAAACAATAACAACAGGTGGGTAGATATAAACAAATAGTTTGTTTACAAACAATATCAGTAACTAGCAATGGGTCATAATGCTGACCTTTGCTGGCTTATCTATGAAGAGTGTACTCACCTCTTTGGAAGTAGCATCGCGGCCGCTCCCTTCCGTTGGAACACACCATCGACGAGCACGCCGTTCTTACTGTTGCAAGTCAAATAGAACTCCGGGTGGTCGTAGAACAGTTCGAGATGCCGCCGCGATATAAAACTAGAATGTCCCATGTTTACGTCTACTTGACCCCGGCTAGAATTCCGTCCGATAATCACCTTCTTTTGGCGTATCATGTATTCGAAATCGCGGCCATCGAGCCGCGCGATGGCAGTCGGAGCCGGCTCCTGTGCCCATTGCACTTTCGAGGGCGACGGAGGCGCCGATTTGAGGGAGAGGAGCGTCCAGGCATCGCTCTCCGAGCTCCGCGATATCTGAGTCTGAGCCATTTCAGACGCGTTTACTAATATCACCAACGTCCACACGCGGGGCGCGCACCCTCGCCGCGATAGCACATCACAGACCCTCTGTGCCTCGACCCGGATATCCGGAACCTGCCGAATCCGTGTCCCGTCTACAATTTGAGGTTACTGATGAAACGCACATGCGCAAAGTTTCGGCTTGTACGGTAAACAAGAATTATATAAATCACACCACCACGTGATAAAACTGTATACATATACCTAGGAGGAGAGTGTAGATCGATATTATTCGGTATTGAAAATCGTCCCCAACGAAATTTAGATACTTTAGGTGATCCAAAAATTATATTTTTGCAATAAGGCCGAAATAAAACACTAAAATAAACACGAGGCGAGAACAAAAATAACCAAAAACGTCAATTCGCTATACGCAGTTTACAAGATCGAAGCGCCATCTATGCGACTAAGAAAAAGAGACCTAAACCTTTACGATTCCTTTTCACTTAAGCTTAAATTAACCAAATGGAATAAATGATCATTCAAAATAAATATAATATATATTTTTTGTGAATAACGTTTAGATTCAATTAGATTTTTTACATATTTTTATATATATATTTTTTTCATAAATAGGTGTTACTTTAAACATAATATTTTTATCCTTTGGGATAATTTAAAAATATTTTTCCACTTCTTTGCAAATCTGATTACATAGTGTAGTCCTGGTGAACGAAATGTTTTACAGAACTGTCATTTTTTTCCTTTTGACATCGATGCATTTGTCAATGTTTGTTAATGTACAGTTGCTATTGAGCTTCGGCTAAAACTTTTAGCCTTTTCAAAAACAAATTAAGGCTTATTAAAATGCAATAAATTAATAAAACGTAACATTTCAAGATTTGATAAAATTTCAAAAAACTGCATCGCTGAACTAATTATAAATCTTGGTGAGTACAATCTCTAAATATATATACAATTTATTTGCTTACATATTATATTATAATAATTAAGCGACTATTAGTGCACTGTGGATACAGCGATTGTCGTCCAGCTTGTATCATATGTTAGTTATTTGGTCTTACTTTACCTTAAATTGATCTACATATCTCAATAATAAACTCTTAGATTCCCATTGATCTCTTTATCTAATGCTTCCTGCATTATGTATGTTGTTGGTGGCAAGAAAACCTTATGCATATTAACGGAATTGTATTAAACTAATATTAAATTGTTACTTATAATAAAAAATGTTGTAAAAACTGAGTTTTTGTCTAAATATTAAAATAATTTATATTTAAAAAAACACTTTTTTTTATTTAAGCTTCTGTTACTTTTTGAAATAAATGAAAAGATCTAACTAAACAAAATCAATGAAGTTGCTATTAAAATATTCAAGTGTATCTCAGAAACAAAAGGTATCTGATATAACTTACAGTGAAAAAAAGACTTCAATCTATTTATTTTGAGACCATTAATAATTCAGTTATTAAATAAC